>CALNHX010004488.1:0-126608 GCA_940337035.1 Agriotes lineatus | reverse complement strand
TCCAAGCGTGTCACAACAGTTGAAGCTATTGTAAAAAACCATCGGTCCATCAGTGACGTTTGTAATCGTTGTTACTCAATATACTCGTGTTTGTTAAGTCTTGTTTCACTCCAACAAATAACTGAACCCAAGTCAAGGGTTATTAAGTGGCAGTTCCCGGCAATCCCATTGTTTTTTGTACGATTAACTTGATAAGAGGCTTCCACGAATGGGGCCCCCAATTAATCCACTGCGAGTTCCGGTTCAATGGGATTGCCGGGAACTGCCACTTAATAACCCTAACTTGGGTTCAGTTAGTTGTTGGAGTGAAACAAGACTTAACAAACACGAGTATATTGAGTAACAACGATTACAAACGTCACTGATGGACCGATGGTTTTTTACAAAAGCTTCAACTGTTGTGACACGCTTGGATTGGCCACGCGAAAATAGCGAATTGCGCGTAACCGTAACACAAAACAACCTGGAAACGACTTTACCAGGGAGTTAGACCGAAACGCAAACTAGCACAAAGCATAGCTGAACTTGCTTCCTCGAGGCTCTGAATCTAACTAACTCTGAATTTACAGCGAGACGAACTCGCCAATTCAAGGAGGGGCAAGCTCAAACACTATTGGCTGAGGCGATCCTGCGTAGCCAATCGGAGCATCGCACGTTATTTAGGAAAAATGCTTATTCTAAGAAACCTTAATGCTAAGCTCTCTCAATGAGGCAATTGAACGAAATCCATAAACCCATGATTCCCAAATATGCTAAGTCGGCTTAAGTTCTAGTAGAAAATGTATCCATCCGCTTTAAAGCCATTAAGGGAAGCTTACAAATTCCTTTCCAACATTAACAGAGGCAAACAAATACGGCAAGATGCAAATTTGGCTTTACCACGACCTTTGAATGAGATAAAACAGTTATGACTTGAATTACGTGATTAATTATAATCAAAAAGGTTTTGATGCACGCATCTGTGTGAATCAAACATGCCGCCCCCGAAGTGCCGACTATGGCACGACGTGATTAAATCCCAAAATTAAACTGAAATCTAACACTACAAAATAATCAAATGCATAACAAGAACTAATGACAGATGATAATCCAAGAGTCTTACAGATAACTTACAACTAGCATGAATACAAGCAAAGAAACAACTAAACCTAGCAAAATGTTCAATTAGCGAAAACTACCAACTAAGAGCAAAGTCAATGTTTATTGCCCTTGATCGCAATGATCGTCTTTGGGTAGGATGTACACTTTACGCACCGAGCGTTTCAGGAGATTCCCTCGGGAATCGCGCACTTGCACCACACGCACAACACCATCCGCTCCTGGATATGTGGCCGAAATGATTGCCAGTGGCCAACGGTAGCTTGGAGATGCCTCGTCGTGGACGAGCCCACCTGGGGGGCTAGAGACGTGCTGGAGGACTTCCACTTAGGCCGGCGCTGCAGGAGGTGGAGGTAGTCCCGGGACCAGCGATCCCAAAACTGCTGGGACAGCCGCTGGACCAGCCCATAGCGGCTGAGACGATTTTCCGGTATGCCCTGGAGTTGGGCTTCCGGAAACGAAGTCAGCTTCCGACCGATCAAGAAGTGGGCAGGAGTAAGGACTTCGGGGAATGAGGCGTCGGTAGGGAGAACACAGAGTGGACGGGAATTTAGTATCGCCTCCACTTGAGTCAGCATGGTGTAATACTCAACGAAAGTTAACTTTGCATTGCAAGATATTCGCCTTAAATAATATTTCAATGACTTTACCCCCGCTTCCCAAATGCCGCCAAAGTGCGGAGAGCGTGCCGGAATAAAATTCCACTTAATGTTATGTTTCGACAATTCTTCCCTTATGCATTGCTCACTAGAGCCTGACAGGATATTTTTTAATTCCGATAGCTGATTTCTGGCACCGGTGAAACAGGTAGCATTGTCAGAAAATATGTTGGAGGGTAAACCGCGTCTGGAGATGAATCTCCTCAATGATGCGATGAAAGCCTCCGTCGTGAGGTCTTCCACGAGTTCAAGCTGAATAGCCTTCGTGGCTAAACACACAAATAGGGCTACGTAAGCCTTTACTTCTTTCGCGCCTCGCCCGGATTTGTTTTTTATAAACACGGGACCCGCGTAATCTATCCCGCAATTACTGAAAGGGGGAGAGGGTGTGACACGAGCTTCGGGTAGTGATCCCATCAAGTGTTCATTCATCTTAGGCTTGGCCCGGAAGCATATCACGCAATTGTGTATTACTTTACGTATTAGGTCTTTGGCTCTCACGATCCAAAACTTATCCCGCAATGAGGCCAGTAACACAGAGTGTCCACAATGCAAGAGCCGCAAATGCTCTTGCTACACGATTAGCAACGACAAAGGGTGACTAGCTGGTAACAAAAGGGGATGTTTCTGATCAAAGCTTAGATTGGAGTTTTCTAGACGGCCGCCCACGCGCAGTAGGCCCTGATCGTCCAGAAATGGGTTTAGAGAAAGCAGCGCACTATTTTTCGGCAATGGTGCTTTTTTAGACAAAACTGCTATTTCTCCGGAAAAGACTTCCGCCTGGGCAATTTTGATCAGGCGGCGAGTCGCGTCCTCCAATTCGTCAATGGCTGGAGGTCCCGACCAGCGCGTTTCGGTGTTTCTGTTTCTCGCGAGACGCAGGCAGTACGCGACTACGCGCTGTAATTTTGTAAAACTGGAATAGCGCCTGAAAAGTTCAAATTCTGGGACGCGATGGTGAAGAGTGGCCACTACTGGGCGCGACTCTTGGGCTGCTAGCTCACCCGAATCAATTTTAACGGGCTGGGGTTTTAAGTCCGCCTGTGACAAAAATTCTGGCCCGTGCCACCACAAGCGTGAGTTGAGTAACTCCTGGGGTAACATTCCCCTGCTAATTATATCGGACGGGTTGCAATTTGTACGCACGTGAAACCATTCTTCCCTATTGCTTAGTTCGTGAATCTCGGACACCCGGTTCGCGACGAACGTCTTCCAATTACTCGCATCCTTATTTATCCAGTGCAGAGTTATGGTGGAGTCCGACCAATAGTACACGCGGTCAAATTTAAATGCGGAGGAATCGAGTATAGTTTTAATCAAACGAGCCAACAGTAAGGCTGCGCAAAGCTCCAAACGAGGCAAGGATATTGTTTTTAATGGAGCGACCCTTGACTTAGCACAAAGCAAATTGGTGGTGACATTACCGCGCGCGTCAACGCAACGTATATACACGGCGCACCCGTAGGCTACAGAACTCGCGTCCGCAAATCCGTGGAGATCTATCGAATTTATGTCATCGCAAATTACCCGTCTCGGAATTGCCAACGAGCCCAAAGAGCGTAATGAAGAATGGAGTTCGTCGTATCTGGAGCGCATCTCCATGGGCACCGTTTCGTCCCATGACAACTTCAACTGCCAAAGCCGTTGCACGAGAAGTTTCAAAGTTAGAACGCTTGGACCAAGTAGTCCCAAGGGATCGAATATTTGAGCCATACTAGAGAGTATAGCCCGCTTGGTAACTGATTTGCAACAGCTAGGGTTTACTCTGTAACTTAGCACGTCCCGCCGAGTATCCCAAAAAATGCCGAGAGTTTTCTCCGTGGCGTCTTCCGTCAAAGAAATGGGCTCCATGCTGCCGCGATCTACACCAATGGCGCTAGCTACTTCACTGTCGTTGGATGCCCACTTTCGCAATTCAAACCCGTACCCCGACAAAGCGCTACTAATTTCGAATTGCGTTTTTATGGCTTCCGCCCTATTTTCAAAACCAGTCAGTAGGTCATCTACATAAAAATCCCGGCTAATTCTTAATGAGGCCTCTGGAAGCGATGCTTCGATTTCCTGGGCGATTTGTATCAAGCACCTAGTTGCTAGGTACGAGGCTGATTTAGTACCGTAGGTGACCGTTAATAATTTGAAGCATTTTACCGCTGAGGTTTTGTCGTCACGCCATAAAATTAATTGGTATTGCGTCTGCGAGGGGTCCACGAGAATTTGCCTATACATTTTGGCGCAATCTGCTTTCAGCACGTACTTGAATTGCCTAAAGCGACAAAGAATTGCAAACAACGACTGCTGGACCACTGGGCCCTTATGTTGAAGGTCGTTAAGCGATACTCCGGAGGAGGACGCACAACTGCCGTCAAAAACAACGCGATGTTTGGTCGTTGAACTGTCCTCCTTTATGACTGGCAAATGTGGTAAATAAAACCTAGGATGAGGGCTCGCTTCGTCGTCCACCTTGCTCAAGTGACCAAGCGACTCGTATTCTTTGAGAAATGCGGAATACGCGGTTTTCAACTCGGGATTTTTTGACAATTTGTTTTCTAATGAATAGAAACGCTTTAACGCTATACCGCGCGAGTCTCCCAGCGATGGAGCATCTTTCCTGAAAGGTATGCTCACGATGAACCTACGCGGCTCCGACGACGCCCGTTTCGTAGTCGATTGAAAATGGTCTTCGCAAAATTTGTCATCAGCAGAGAGTCGGCCTGATGAACCGTAAGCCCCCTCGATTTCCCAAAATCTCTGAATGCCGTGCTCGATGCCGGCTACACTTAAATGAACTCTATTTGAAAGCATGAGCGCTCGATTTTCGATGTTCATGTTTCCGCCTAAAACCCAACCAAAAAGAGTTTTTGTTAAGAATGGCTTCTCTGGGCCCAATTTCACCTGTCCCTGACAGAGCACTTGCCAAAAGACATTCGCGCCTAATAAAAGATCAATCTTTCCCGGTGTATTACAATCTGAATCGGCTAGCACAATGTTTGGTGGGATCTTCAAATCCCTCAACGAGAAAGAAAGGGCCGGCAGAGGGTCCGTAATTTTGTCTAACACAATACAGCTCAAAATGTCCTCGTATTTCCCGTTACGGGAGCGGATTCGAACGTTTGCTCTGAATTCAGCGTTCAGAGCCCTGGCACCAACACCCGACAGTGAGGTGATATTACCTCGTTTCTCAATTTTCAAATTTTGACACAAGTCGGCGCTAACTAAGTTAAGTTGGGATCCGGGGTCCAAAAGAGCTTTTGCCCGGGAAAATGACCCGGAGGATCCTTCTACGAATACGCTAACCGTGGACAATAAAACTTGCGCTGGCGCCGCGATTGCAGGACGGCTACAAGCTGCTGAAACGGATGCGACGGGTGCCTCGCTCGGGGAGACGGCCCCGACCTCCCGTGCGTCACTGCTGGATTCTGGCGGTCCAGGACGTGGCGACGAAGTATTTTCGTGCGCGTCGCGCTTTGGACGCAAACACAGTAAAGTATGGTGCTTTTTTCTGCATAGGCGGCATCTCGACGATGTGCATTTTACCACGAAATGTCCGGGCTTGAGACAATTGTTGCATAATTTCAAACGACGCGCCTCTTCGATACGAGCGTTTACCGACAATTTTGAGAATGATTCGCAAGCGCTAATCGAATGATTACTATTTTTGCAAAAATCACAAGAGTGATTACCTTGCTCTCTGGCTACATGAGCGCGTGCATGACTTTTTTGCTCGGATCCCTGATTTCCCAAACTCGAACCTATTTTCGCAGCTTCCAGCGAACCTAATAAGTGACTTTTGCTCTCTAAAAAATCTAACAACTCTCGCAAAGTAGGAAATTGTCCGGCATGTTTGCATAATTCCCAGTCAGTCTGCATTGCTGAGCTGAGCTTCGAAACTATGATATGTATTAGTATGGTGTCGACTGTGGGTTCCCCGTACGCCTTTAAAATTTCCAAAATTCTAACTACACTATCGAGCAGCCTTTGAACAGACGAATGTGAATCCTTTTTTACGTTCTCTAAACTGAATAACGCATTTATGTTTGATTTTACGATCAGTTTCTTATTTTCAAATCGGTTGACTAGAATGTCCCAAGCAATGGTATAGTTATCGTTGGTAACTTTTAACGACGAGATTGAACTAGCAGCTTCTGCCTTAAGGGAAGAAATCAAATAGTAAAATTTCTGAACGTTGGTCAAATTAACGTTGTTATGAATAAGCGACGTAAAGGAGTCATGAAATTGAACCCAATTCTCAAATTTCCCCGAAAAGGAAGGCAAATCTAAGGGTGGTAATCTTAATCCAGCGAGCTCTCCTGAAGGGCCACTTTGCGAAGAATTTTGACCTACATTCGGTTTTATACCCGAACTGATCTTATTTTTTGATAAGAATTCCTTTACTGCGCTACTAATCTCGCTAAAATGAGTCATAAAAGAGTCAAATTCATTGAAAAGTTCATCAAAGTTTTCAGCGTCGGCCTCCATTAGGCCCTCCATTGACTTCTTATAAACATCCAACAAATTTTGGAAACAACTAAACTCTTCTGACAAGTTGCCGACCTCGTGAGCCTTCACGGGGCTGGACGAAGAAATTCTATGAAATAGAGTTTTGAAACGATCTACTTGGGCTTTTATGAATTTGCAACGAGTGGTTAAAGTGCGAGTTTCCGACATGACCGCTGATGTCGAACGAGTTTCCACCATGACTGACACAAGCAAAAAACAGCACTAAACGAAGGTGTAATGGAAAAGGACTTACTTTTGATTTGAGAACGTAGTAACTTCTTGACGAACAGAAAACCAACCCGCTGCCGATCGCTGCCGCTTGACGTGGGACCTGGACTCGGTGTAAGCTCTCGATGGTTGAATTTCCTGGTGTTGGCGAAGCTTCTTGACGCTCTCCGACGAAACGATGTTGGAGCAATTGCATCCACCAGCTACTGGAAACTTGTACACTCGCGTTTTTTAGCTTCTTCCACATCCGGCTCGAAGGACCAATGTTTTTTGTACGATTAACTTGATAAGAGGCTTCCACGAATGGGGCCCCCAATTAATCCACTGCGAGTTCCGGTTCAATGGGATTGCCGGGAACTGCCACTTAATAACCCTAACTTGGGTTCAGTTAGTTGTTGGAGTGAAACAAGACTTAACAAACACGAGTATATTGAGTAACAACGATTACAAACGTCACTGATGGACCGATGGTTTTTTACAAAAGCTTCAACTGTTGTGACACGCTTGGATTGGCCACGCGAAAATAGCGAATTGCGCGTAACCGTAACACAAAACAACCTGGAAACGACTTTACCAGGGAGTTAGACCGAAACGCAAACTAGCACAAAGCATAGCTGAACTTGCTTCCTCGAGGCTCTGAATCTAACTAACTCTGAATTTACAGCGAGACGAACTCGCCAATTCAAGGAGGGGCAAGCTCAAACACTATTGGCTGAGGCGATCCTGCGTAGCCAATCGGAGCATCGCACGTTATTTAGGAAAAATGCTTATTCTAAGAAACCTTAATGCTAAGCTCTCTCAATGAGGCAATTGAACGAAATCCATAAACCCATGATTCCCAAATATGCTAAGTCGGCTTAAGTTCTAGTAGAAAATGTATCCATCCGCTTTAAAGCCATTAAGGGAAGCTTACAAATTCCTTTCCAACATTAACAGAGGCAAACAAATACGGCAAGATGCAAATTTGGCTTTACCACGACCTTTGAATGAGATAAAACAGTTATGACTTGAATTACGTGATTAATTATAATCAAAAAGGTTTTGATGCACGCATCTGTGTGAATCAAACACCCATTGAACCGGAATTCGCAGCGGATTAACTGGGGGCCCCATTCGTGGAAGCCTCTTTTCAAGTTAATCATACAAAAAACAAGACCGAAGCTTTATTTTAATTGATTGCAAATGAATAAAATAGAAAAAGCAATAAACCATTTATTTTGCAAATATTAATTATCACATCATTTTGATTAGCCTTGAGATTACACAGAAATGCTTTATTATAACTATTCTATTTAATTTGTAAATTGTGGTGATTTTCCCTATTCATTATTTTTATTTAAAAAGCCCTTTTAAGCAGAGGGCTATCATCCCCAAAAAAATAAAGCTCACTCACCTTTCCTACAATAATGCCGTGCTATATAGTCACTTTTGGTTCATGTAATCGCATCTGGTGAATCATTTGTGGGTTCTTACTACTCCAGAAGCGTAGTTTTGTTTGTTCACAGATTCAGGCAGAAAGGAGTAACGAAACTCATCATTTTTTTACAAAGAATCAACACTTTCATGGTATTACTGTATTGCAGCTACTTTTTTTGTAGGCAGATTTGTTTGTGTTGGTTCTATCTTATACGGAAATAGGCGCAATCCTTCACCAAAATGTGCTGTAATGAGCAACAAAAAATACCTACCCAATTGCATGATTTGCCTTCTTGTCGGCGTGGTGAGCTTTTCCATCACATTCGCACGTATGAGACCTGGTAGCATGTGATGCATCAGCAGTAGTCCCAGTTTGATTAAATTGAGCAGCCAGCCGCTGAAATGTCTTTGCTGATCTAACATCTACCATATCCTTTGCAAAATTCTAACTGGGCCAAAATAACCGACACATTTTTCTAATAAAGATCTTTTTTTCTCAAAGAGCAATACAGATCAATGACCAATTTTCTATGTCTGCATTTTAATTGTCAATTTGACATATCAACTAAAATAGCATATTTCAATGGACGTGTAATGAACGATATTTTTAGAAACCTTTATTTTTAAACATGAACGAACAAAAACCTATAACTTTAATTTTTACTAAATGGAATATTTATGTTACAATTTGTGTTATTGTAAATATGCAATCCTTTAGCAGGCATTTCATTTTGTAGAATTGTAGTTGATGAAGTCGAAGGTAGGTACTACATTAGTATTTATCTACAAAAGTGTGTAAAATTGACAGTTTTAAGTTTGTAAAATGACTGTTTAATAACATGATGTTATTAGTGACAAGTGAGGTCGTCAGTAGCAACGTGGTTAAAATTTTTTAACCATGCAAAATTACGACTGGTTACTTGGGTGACGTTTTCTTATCAAAGCAAACTTGTTATTTAATGTAGTAGGGGAGTTCCGGGCAAGATCACATAGTAAGGTAAGATGACACAGTGCCCATTGCGAATTAAATGTTTGTGCCAGTTGAGCAACAACGAGTTTACTCATGGTCTCATGCATGGCGCTCTAGCAAAAATTGTTTACGGCTGCCAGTTCAACTAAGTTTTCAGAAAAAATGATCGCAAACACTTTTGACCGTTGAAAAATTATTTTTCTTCAATATTGTAGTAGTAATATCTACAGACAGGTACGTATTCAAATGTTTTTAAGTATGGTGATGCTAATAGCAGTTATTGTTTGTTTTATATTTAAAGAAAAGTACAAGTAACTTCAAAACATTTTTACAAATAATTCATTGGTTAAAGTTTTGTCGATTTCGGTTAAAACAACATACCTACCGTCAGTCTAAGATGACATACTATATCATCTTAGCCTAATGTGAGTGCATAATGATGAATGTTTAAATAATATGTTTTCTTTTTATTTCAGTATGTAGAGTTTATTACTATGACAACAAAGAAGACTAGAGTCAATTCTATGGGCAAGATGACCACTCGGAGAATGATGATGAGGCCGCCTGCATTTATTGTAATGACTTGTACAAACATTCCAGGCCAAAATAGCATTGGGTAAGGTGCCAGTCTTGCTTGAATTGGTGCCACACATTGTGTGCAGGTGTTCCATATAAAATAAAGCAATTAATGTGTGAATTGTGCATAAATAAGAAGTCTTGTGTCATCTTACCCAACTTCTGCTTGCTTGTTTAATGTTTTAATTTTTTTTATGCTTACTTTCACATGTTTTAAATACATTTTTGTATGATTGTAATCAACAAGAGTTTATGTACATACTTTGTTTTATTTCTTAGTACCTTTAGTTTTTTTTTAATATCGCTCCAATTAAAAAGTATGTCATCTTGCCTGGAACTCCCCTAATCCTAATTTACATAAAAATATTTTTTATGTTTGTGTTTTCTAGATTCTATCATAGAAAAAATATTGTACGATACACATGCGTAAAGCATCTTTAGTCCCTAACGGAGTTTGAAACGCTCGCTACACTGGCGTTTTAACCCTGTCCATCTTGTGACTAAAAACTAGCTTTATGCACTTGAATCCTAAATAACTATTATTTCTTGGTCTTCCCAAATGACAATCTTTTCTGGTGTTGACGTTATGTTTTCTATTCTTGAATGACTTGAACAATTTACGAGAAACTTCAATCTTCCTACTTACCGATTCTTCAATGTAGCCTTCAGCCACTGTCGACGAACGCCAACCTCCATGTCTTTTTAACACGTTGATCGCCATGAGAACCGGCATTTGCTTCTCAGATGAGACTTACCTTTAGGTACTGAGACCCGACTTGTGGGCTTCAGTCTTTTCTTACACATCATAGCCTGTGAATCGGCTTACAGTTCTCACAATGCGTTACCGCTTATGGGGAATTGAAATGTGGTGCCTGGGGAGCCAGAAAAAATTTTGAGCCTACAAATTTTTTCTTTTTACACTGGAGAATCGGTCAATAAATTAAAAAAATGGTCTCATTTTCAAAATACAATTTTTGGGCCATAATTGCTTAAATTACATTTGTTCATTACTAGGCATACCTCTACTACCTATTTTGAACTTTATAAAGCAAATTACAGTTTGGGCTTGGGGGATAAAAATTTTGGGTTCCATTTGGGCGATCAACGTGTTAAAGTAAGCAAATCCACTCCACCTTCGACTAACATAGATGCTCTTAAGCCGTGTCCAGTATATTCTTCAGGATTTTTTAGGTTCAAATATTCAGCAATCTATTTTGCTATACCACTTATAGTATAGCAACCTACATGTTGAGCATGATATCTACCATTGTGATACGCAATAAGTAATTTTCTACTATTTATATTTGGTTTTAGATTAATATATTGTTATTGAAGCCGCGTGGTGCAGTTGGGTAAGCGCCAGGCTTGCATTAAGTAAGTCCTCGGTTTGAATTCCGCGGAAGTCGGAATTTTTCCGTAGCCTTGGCGATTGCAATCGGGTCGGTGAGACCATTCACAGTTGGGCACCAAATTAACTGTGCTCTACTCAGAACCACAGACCTAAGAGATAGAGTAACAAGGTCAACACATCACCAAGACGCACACCTCACACAATAGTTGTTGTGCAAGCACCAAAGGTGTGCTCCAACTCTGTACCCCAAATCCGGGGCAAGTTGAGCATTGTACCGCTAGATGCCAGCTCATAAAGCACCAGCCTCTACAACCCAAGGTAAATAAGGTTACAGATAATACAATACATATTGTTATAGCCTCACGTTGCGGCGCCTAATTTATATGCACTGATTGACTACACTGCAATATGAATTGTAATTATTTTATATTACGACAATTATTTGATATTCTTTAGATGTTACGTTTGACTGTACGAATTCAATTTAGTTTTAGACAAATTCTCATTAAGATGAATTAAAGTAGGTAGTTCATATGCCCTGAATATGAATTGTTAATATTAGTTATTAAATATTTCTAGCTCAGCAGAACATGATTACTCTCAAAACAGGTTGGTTTATGCAATATCAAGTCGTCACTTCAATAAGTACAAGTCACAAGATGTCACTCCAATAAGAAGCTCAGCAAAGCATAATACTATTAGATGAAAAATCCTTTCCGATTCTCAACATTTCCACTCCAGAAACCTGATGCGTCCTACTTCCAGTGTAGGCAGCTCACGCTATCCAATTCACATGATGTAATTAATTAAGAATAAACTAAGTTCAACATCCAATTCCAGAAATTACTTCAATAGGTACCTGTAATACTTCAAAGTATAGCCCTGCTACCATACACATCTTTTCCATATCTTCATTGTACAAACTTCTTGTTTTAAAATTTGCTTTATTCCTTTTCTCAACAATTTTGTATTAATTATACCCTTTCATACACCAAATAGATTAACAAAATCATATTATGAAAGAGTTTATTTTGAAATTTCAGCCTTTTACAAATTATTATTACATGTTTTTCAATCAAATTTTTTGTGTGTATATCAGTTAATTAATATCTCCCTTATGATACTGTTTTTGCATATTTTTACAGTTCAACACTATATAATCTATTATCACATTTAGCCAACAGCCCCTATATTGAATAACCTTTTTCAAATAAGTATTTAATATTAATCTTCCACTCTATTTCAGGTAACATTTAAATCATGTTAGAACCCTTCTGTTTCTTATTTTTCATTGTTCAACTGAATTCAAATTCTATTCCATTATTTTACCAAAAACATGCTAATAATTCTGATATCTTTTTTTTTTATTATATCCAAATTCATCTTTGTAATTTAATAATGAAATATTTTAATCACTTTTTTTAATATACCTTGTACTGTTTTAATAAAATAACTTAACCTTCTTATATGCAATCCATTACCATATTTACGATAAAAACTGCATGGATCAAAAGGACATATTTCCTTTGTAATTGTGAGTCTTATCGATTTATGAATTTTGCTACCTCGAAGGAATAGCACCAAAACACGGCCATTATCTTCTATGTCTTCCAAAGTTAAACGAATCAAGTCATCTTTTTGGCACGCACCGAAAATACCAAATATTAAAATTACTTTAGTTAATAACCACTTCTCATCTAGTACTTCAAGTATGAATTTGGCGACTTGGTTTGCAGTTAATACTTTGGACTTTTTCGGTGTGTAGCCCACACCAAGGGTGTAGCCAGGGGTTGTGGGTGATCCAGCACCCCCCGAAATTCTCATCAAATTACGTTTTTAACAATGACTAACAGAGGCTTCTTTAACCTACTATCTGTTACATCCTTATAAACCTTTCCCCCTGGTTCGGCACCCCCCAAAATAAAATCCTGGCTACGCCCTTGGCCCACACTTCGTCGTTTGAGAAATGCAGTCGCCTTTGGCAAATTACTAACATTCACATTTTCTTTTACTGTCAGACAACTTTTTAACATTGAAAATCGACTCCATAAAGTTGAAGCTTTCAAGGATTTGGCTTTTTTGAACAAATAAGCGAGAAGAATATCATCACTTACTGTATTAACTTTTTTTTTTGCTAGCACCACTTGCAAAATAGACGGTACTCATTATCAAATTTCTCACACGACTTCCTGGACAGTAATTCTGCATTTTTGCCGCTTCAAGTGATATTTCTTCTACTGGAGAAATCATTTTTAAAATATTTTGAATAAAAATTTAAAAAACTGCCACAAGACAAGCGTTATTTAGCATTGGTAAGGAAAATAAACAGGCATTGTTTGTGGTTATTAAAGAACTTCCAAAAATATATATATTATTACAACAGGCAAGTAGGCAGCTAATGATATTAGTGCATGGGAAAAATTTTCCTGTGCACGTGCACAGGAAAAACCCATTTTGCATGCGCTAAATAGGCATGTAAACATAGTGTTTTCAGAGAAGTATAATAAAAACAAAATTACAGCGAATTCCCATCAAGGAGTTGATTAAATAGTTCTATTAATTAGTGGTCCGTAACACCAATAGGTAAAAGAACCTGTAGAACCAAGTTTAGTCTTCGATCTTCCGAGGAGAGTGATGTCAACTGTATCACATCTGTTACCCCTTCCTTATAGACGGAGAGCCAGCGATAAAAATAGTTACGTCATTTTATTAAGAAAATATCCCATGTTATTATACTCTTTTAACATCGCTGATAATTGATTTGGATGTCTGCCTGGTTTCTGGTGGTGGAGAAACCTGCAGCAGGGGTGCAAAGTGCTCGAGATGACAGATAAAATAAACGTATCTGGCAGTACTGAAGTGTATTGTTGGTTACACTGTCGGTGTATGTCCAATTCGAGGTTAGCAGGTTAGGTTGTCTTTGTTATTTGACACAAACTGACACAAAACCTAACCTGACAACCTCGAATTTGATGTAGACTGACAGTGCTACCAACAATAAACTTCAGAACTGTCAAACATATAACAAGTATCACAGGCAACTTTTATTACAAATTTATTCGATCTTTCAGTATTTCATTTTCTTATGGTCCTTGGGAAAAGTATCCCCAGTAGGTCATGTTTAGTTATGTGAAGCTGACCTAACAAAATGTCAGGTATACTTTTTAAAATTAGGTTATATTTTTTTACATTTGACAAATACACGTATATATTATCCATTCACAAAACTCATGAACTTTCAATGTCAAATTTTTTAAATATTTGTTGAGTGTTCCTGTAAATTACAGTTTTTTTGGGAATGTACTTCAGATCTAGTGATTTCTAGTAATATTTAAACTTAAGGTTATGTTACATGTGTCAAAAGTCAAAACTATTTTCTTCTAGTTTTTCCTTGTAATAATCAACTAAAGCAGTTTTTCCCTTTCCAATAATAAAACCCTCTATCGTTTCTGTTCATTTCAATTGAAGTATATGCACAAAAATAAAGGAATTTGGGAGATTATTATTTTACAAGAAAGTGTGACATAAGTCACGTTTTTAAATTTCAAACATTTCAGTGCTGCCAAAATCAGCAAGCAGAAGTTCCATAACAGAATTTAAACAAGGTACCAACTTAACAGCATTTTGACAGTTCCCAAGTTTTGTGAATGGATAGTAGTCCATTTACTTGACATCTGCGCTGTCAAACTGAGATTATGTTGGCACCACTGCTATTTTTCACATTTTAACAATTAAATTACTGTACAGTCTAATAAAAAACCCGTTATTTTTGAGGTATAGTCAAGACATTTGATACTGACAGTGCAGATGTCAAGTAAATGGACTATAGCTAAAATTGTTTGTCAAAGATCAAAAATTATAACCTAATTTAAAAAGGATACGTGACATTTTGTCAAGTCAGTTTCGCCTAACTAAACATATTTTTCTGAAGGAACAGAAGAAATAGATATATCTCTACTTCTTTCCACCATCTAAAACCAGGCAGACATCCGAATTAATTATCAGCGAATTTAAGAGAGTATAATAAGATGAAATATTTTCTTAATGAAATGACGTTACTATTTTTGTCGCTGGCTCTTAGACTATTATTTTTGTAGTTCTTGTTAATCTTGCTACATTAACTTAATCGAAAGCAAGGAGTATATAATGGAAAGTATAGTTCCTCCAGCATTTCTCCTTTTATAATTCTATTGCAAATTATGTGTTTAAATAAAAATTGGATTGTATTCTTTATTTTTGTTGCCAATATTATCAACGGAATTTTAATGGAAAACGAAGTTCTTCCATATCCTGTAACACCATTTCTCCTTGTATTTTATCAAATTCTATTGGTAATTAAATTGTAAAAATTGTGCTTTATTGTACCTAAAGTACGTTTTTTTTCTATAATAACTGTCAAAAGTGTTACAATGTTGGTAGATATGTGATTAAAACGCTAGGAAATTTTTATACCTCCTGTTGGTAGAACTTTTTCAAAATTATGGTTGTGTCAATTTTGAATGTCAAAGTTTCTTACTTTGAACTCTTCACAAATTTCTTTTTTTAACATGGAATCATCATCATCAATTTAAAGACCGGATTCTAAGCACTTTTGCTTACGTTCAATTTTAAAAGCAGCAACAAACTGTTTTGAAATCTTCACAAATCTCATAAAAAGAAGCAATTTGAGTCATATTTGTTCCTGCTTTTTTTGCTTATTTGCTGTTTCCAATGCTTATTTTTCAATTTAGTGCTTATTTCGGACTTATTTGTGAGTCACTTGAATTTTCTAAAGAAACTGTTTGGAAATAGGTAGTTTTTCATGAAATAACGCGTTATGCTACACCACTACATGACTGCTGCATTTTGCAATTTTGCATTAAGGCATTGCCTTGAGACTGTATCGTATTGCAGAGGCGATAAGGATGCAGTTTCCATTAGTTAATAAATTAATAAGTAAACGTAAAAAATATTTATCAAAGCTCCCTTGCGAGTGAAGATGTTTAAAGAGAAATTGCCAAATGTTTCGCTGCCCCCCGAACCTATTTTGACTAGATGGGGAACTTGGCTAGACGCTAATAATTTAAACTTTAAACAATTAGTTTGTGAGTATCCAGAAAACACAAGTAAATCAATACAAGACTGCCAAAATGTTCTTAAACAACATGAACTACAAAATCATTTGGCATATATTAAAAGCAATTTGAATTTTTTAAGCGAAACCATGAAATCGCTGGAGAAGCAACAAATTCCGTTATTTGAATCAATTAAAATTATTTATAATTTTAAGAATGCCATTTAGGATGTTCCAGAAACTATTGGAGAGTTAATTAAAACAAAAATGGAACAGATTCTTTCAAAGAATACGGGATACCAAAAACTACAAAACATTTCTTCTATTTTGAGTGGTGAAAATGTTCCTGATTTGAACATGGATCCCGCTAATATAGCTGCATTTAAATACGCACATATTACTAGTGTGGACGTAGAGAGAAGTTTTTCCACATACAAGCACATTTTAAACGATCGAAGACACAATTTAACAATGAAACATTTGGAACAATATTTAATTGTCAATTCTTTTCGTCATGAATAGAGCTGTTTAATATTTTGATTCTTTTATTTTAAATATCACATTTATTATATTTTTATATCTGAATATAAATTAAGTTGGATTTGTATTTTTATTATAAAATAATACGTGTTATCGTATAAAGATGGCCTGTTTATTTCTTCAAATTTTTTTCATGTTGATTTTAAGTTGTATTTTTACTGTAATTATATAAAGTTGCATAAAAATTTCTGTCTATTTTTTTAAATTACTGCTTTTTTGGAGCTTTTTTTGGCATAAATTGAGCTTTTTTTCGTAAAATAATGTGCTTTTTTAAGCACTTTTTTTTACTTAAAGGGTGCTTATTTATCCGGTCTTTAAGCATCATCAATAAAATCGGATAAAAAAAGAAAACCAAGAAATATTTTAAATGCAAAAATGAAGCAAACGATATTAAATTATGACATATCTGCCAAAATGACAATATTTTTTTTAGTGGAAGAAAAGAACTAAAAATCTATGTACCAACATTATTAAAACTAGGGACCCTGCAGGAGTGCAACTTATCCCCTAGAAAGTTGACCTTGAAAATTATTATAGAAAAAAAATGTACTTTATATACATTTAGAATAAGTTTACTGTCGTGTATTTAAAAAAAAACTCATTTGCAGTATGCCATGATTAAATTGAAGTTTGTCATAACTTGATACATACCCATTCAAGCAAATGAACTACCATAAATCAGGGAGAACTACATTACATCATGGCACTGTAAGTCTGTCAAATTCGAGGTTACCAGGTTAGGTTTTCTGTCAGTTTTGACACAGACTGACGCAAAATCTAACCTGCTAACCTCGAATTTGACATAGACTTACAGTGTTACCAACATATTATTCCTAGGTTTTGTGTCAGTTTTGACACATTATTTTTTTCCGCCCTTTAAGGGCGCAAGGGGGCTAAAACCACCACCGCAGGCTTGCCAGACTTCGGGTTTCCTTCTCAGTATATTCAAAGGGACCTTCCAAAGCAGTTACAGACTTGTTAAAAATACTGTAAGAAATCCGTTGCTGGCTCTTGGACTATAGGAGGGGCAGAAATAAAACTCGAAGAATTTGTTAAACACGTCTTTATTTTTAGATTAACAGCGGAGAATTCGATATAGCCCATTTTTCTTTCATGTGGCAATGCAAATGCCGACATTCAAGGGAAATCATTGACAACAAGCATTGTCACTAGGATGCATTGTGTTGGTACATGAACTTCTGGTTATTATTTTTGTGGTAAGGTTGACATTTCATTATTTTAAATTGTGCAACTTTGGCTATTATAAACTTGTAATGTGATTTTATAATTTGGTTTTAACTATATATGATCAAAAATTATTTTCATCTACGAGTAGTATGGCTATGAAATAGTGTAAACGTAGTTACATTCATAAATTCGGACCTATTCCATAGCCATACTAGATGAAATAAATTTTTGATCCCACTTTAATTAGGTAGGCATTGCACTAAGGACAATTTCCGTTTATAATAGCTAGCACTACAATTTATAAATAATTACGGTGTCAATCAGTCAAAATGAAACCTAACCTCATTGTAAAAATAACCAGAAGTTTATGTACCAACACAATGCAATCTAGTGACAATACTTGTTATCAATGGTTTCTTTAGATTGCACTTCCGTATGAAAAAATAAAGTGTGGTCACCACACGACTTCCTATTACTGCTTGTAAAATTTTCAAAAACTATACTAATAAAAAACGGATTTGACAAAAGTTATAGATAATTACGCAATATGTTTGGGAGAAAGTTTTTGTAAAACTTTCATTTTGCGATTTTTCCAGAAACTGCATTTCTTATAAACTTTTTAAACAAAAGTTGTATATAATTTCTCAATATAATATCATCTTATTTTATGAAATTTAATTTTTACGAAACAATTATAAAATTTTCCGGGAAAACAGAAAAACATAAGAGTAAAGTAACACTTGCGGTTACCCGATTTTAAACAAAAATGACTGGGATCTACAAATCTATATTATAAACAAATATACAAATTTTGAGGCCGATCAATTAAACAATCTGGGTTGTATAGAGAACACCGACATACTGACAGACTCACAAATTATCATAATCATAAACTTATAGACATATATTACTTTGAAAATCACTTTTTCTAAACAACACACAAATACGGATATTTCCACAAAAATCTCGTGATTACTATGAAAAATCATGATTACTATATTTTACGAAGTAAAAAAAAAGTAACAATGAAGTATACCTTTAAGATATTTTGTGTATCTTTATGACCATTCAATACGTGACTAAAAAGCATTTTGGCTTAATTGCAACTATAGTTATTTATGTATCAAGTACATAATATAGGACTTTATTGAAAGACTATTTTATGCAGAGGAGCGTAGCGTAGCGATAAAGAGGACGACTCAAATAAGGTCTGATTATGTACAAGCTGCATGCAAAGCTTTATGTTCGAATGCAGTGCAAAAGATTTCCTTTTATCTAAAATATCATTTGTGGCATTAGAAACATTAGACAATTCAAGTTGCTACTGAAACATTTGATAAGTTTCGAAGTGTGCTTCTAGGTTAATTGCGTTTTCAATGTCAAGAATAACTACCTATTACCGGGAGGTATTAAAGATAAATTCCTTTTTATTAATTGTAAAGTTTTCAGTTAATACGTACAATATTCTTTCCTGATTTGGATAAACTGTTGGAAATTGACAGACGGCCGTTTTACTTTACTCTATGGACTAAACTGGCACTTTATGGACGCTAAATAATACTATAATAAAGTGTTTATGAAACAGTCGAACATAAAGCTTAGTTATGTTAAAACACTTAAAAATTTGTTTGCCCCCCCATAATTATAGTAGTTCCTGCGCCGCTGCCTACAGACGTAAGTTAAGACATAAAGATTTTTTCTTTCTTTCCGAGGCCTTTCCTAGATGAGTTTTTTTGGAACACATAAGAGAATAATAAACAAACTTTGTTTAGTATCAGTTTATTTTTTTCATATTAGATACTAAGATGACAATCGCATAACATAGACTGACCATACTTAAAAAAGAAAAAATATGATTAGGAAACTATATACACCTGTATGAGATCTCTGAAATAAACATGGAATTGTAGTTATACACACTACAGTCCTATTATAGCACGGTAAGAAAAAATGATAATCGTACTGTCACTGTCTACATTTTTTCATACTGTGTTGTCAAAATTACAAGTAGATTAATCATTTGAGCTGATTTTTCATTTGTTAATTGTAACAAAATAGAAATTATATCTAAATGGATGAGTAAAATTACTCAAAGTCAATATATACAAAAATTACGTACATACCAAAAGAACTGATAGAATTTTTTTTACTTCATTCGAAATCTAAAATTAGTAAAAATAACGTAAAGACAGTCTGATAATATTAAAACAATGAATAAAAGACAATTATGTGTATGTGTACAAAGCATTTAAAATAGTGCAGTAGACCAAGGGTGCACTAAACGAATTAAAAGTTTCGAATGCATTTTATCTCTGATGGTGTTCGTAATTGAAATACATTTAGCACAATAAAATAATTACTGGAATTACACACAATTATACTTATTTTTCTTTGATTTTAACCACATAATTTATTTTACGCTTAATGGAAAGGTCTACTGATACCAAATATTTACAAAATATAACACCCAATGCGATTTTCTGAAATAAATTTGTAAGAAATTTCTAAATTATGTTTACTTAAGTAACACTTTATTTTAAACCAGCAATTTCCAATGTTTTACTTCAAGGTAGTTCTAGTTATTGCACAATTTATATTTCTTTAAAAATAAATCCGTACCCTCTACTTTCGTGTTTTTACGGCTTGTAAATTGAATTTAGGCTGGCACACTGAAGACTGCTGGTTTAAATTTGATTTACTGTTTTACCTATTATGAAAATATGAGGCAATACTAATCGATGTTAAATAAAATTACCTAATTTTAGCATAAAAAAATAGTTACAAAATAAAATTCACTAACAACCAAGCGTGCCTTGGTTTGGTTTACTTTAAACGAATACAAGTCAAATGCCTTTTGCATAGGTATCACGACAGTCTATCATAACTCATTGCACACTTACACCAATTATTATTACACTTTACACTACAGTTCTACGTGTAAACTTTTCACATTTATTTCACTATGATGAAAATTTCACAGAGCTGCACACTTAAGTTGATTATACTAAGGTCTATATATACAGTCTTAACTTTATATAATTTAACCTAATGTATAACGTCGGTTGGTAGCGTGTTATTGGAAGCAGCCTTTCAATTAAACATGGGCACATGTTTGAGTAGATTGCAAAACCTCGATTAGAAAATTTACATCACGCAAAGTATTGAAAAGATGCTTCATGATTAATACATAACCATCCCAGTCTTATCGAACTAAACATACGTATACTATCACTAATAAAAGGCAGTGAGAACTGTACATGTCTAACGTTGGCAGATCTACTTGGTACAATAACAATCACACTCTGAGCAACTAATATACACGAAACACACTACGTCAATGTTTGCAATGCGACGATTGTCTCTGACATTTGTAAAATCCCTGAATTAACATTTGGTGTACTGTTACTTATTATTACTGAAGCTTCTGGTACAATAAAATTAGATTAGCGGCAACCAGTAAGAAATGAACACTTATTTATTTATCACGATGCTAGATGAAGAATTTGGCAGAAAGAAGTGTAGGCTGGAGGAAATCATGTTACCTACGGTTGTTCCATGGTCAGTCCCATTGGTGGGGAGATGGGGGCAATTCGGAAGGATGTGCTACGGTTGAACTGCAACAAATGATAAAACGAACTCGTTATTTCCTTCTTAGGCAGCTCTGAGTTCTTGAATATTTTATTTTTAAAGTTTATTGTATACTTATTATATAAGATATATACAAACATAATAGTGTCTACTAAAAAACAATTCTTACATATTAAAAGCCATGCGATCCACTGACAGTTTTAAAGATGAGAAAATGGACTATTTCAGGTTTTATAAAATCTGATCTCTAACTCAAACAATGCATTAATGTTATGACATACTTTTTTAAATCTACATTTTAATATTGCAAATTTCAAAAGTGCAATATTTATAAAAGTTAAATGATAGTTCTATTTTTTAATATATTTTTGTAAACTACTTTAATAACTGATCAAGAATTGTTCTGATAATGATTAATGATCAATGTGTAGTCGGAGTGGTTAAGTAAATGCTTTTAAAATTGTTATTACAGGACGATTCACAAGGGAGTACAAGCCTGTCGTTTAAAAAAAAAACAATCTATAGGGCACAGGATCACAGATTAATAAATTTGACTATTCAATTTACCTGTAATCTGTCAAAAAGTGACCAATGAAAATCCAGAATTCTGATGTTTCTTGACCAATCAAAAAAATATCAGTGGATATATCTTCCTAGAAGGTATTCAAGTGACTATTTTTAACAAATGCGATTTTTATTAGAAAAAGTCAATATTAGTGTTCTGTTACTATAGAAATTGCGTAGCTTGTTGCTAGATTTACTGAAAACTAATTTGAAAATGTAGTTTGGTTCATTAAATAGTCCCTCGAATACCTTTCTTAGTCAAAGTTAAGTAGATTATTTTTGCGGTGGTATCACTACTCATGTCCATTGCGCTTGGGATTAGGACTCGTGCTAGCGCACTCGTCCTAATCGTACCAAAGCGCAATGGACATTCGTGACACCACTGCAAAAATAGTCGACATAACTTTGACTACTCATGGTATTATAAGTGACAATTTATATAAGCAAGTTTGTTCAAAAATGGAAGTGACAAAACAAAGGACATGATATTAATATTTGGAACGAATTATAGAAATGCTTCGGCACCTTACCGATTATAGGCTTAGATATATTTAAACCCAAGATTTTAACTCAATTTACTGGCCACTGTGTTTGAGGTTCACATTTATCTAAATATTAATTAAATATTGCAATATTTTGTGGCATATATTGTGGGTTGCCTATGTTTAAAATGATCAGCTGATAGCTATCTCGAATTGCAATGTAACCAATTAAATGTCTTCATACTAACTTTACTTTTAAAACATTTAGTAGTTCACACATCAGAATGAAAATCTCCAAAAACAACCCCAGGAAATAAAATTTCACAAAATAATATAATGTAATGTATCGTAAAAAATATAACCTTCACTAATACTTTATATAAAGTGATTTTTACCCATTAACAGTCAAATTCTTTGTGTATAGTCCATTTACTTGACATCTGCACTGTCAAACCGACATTATGTTGGCACCACTGCTATTTTTCACATTTTAACAATTAAATTACTGTACAGTCTAATAAAAAACACATTATTTTTGAGGTATAGTCAAGACATTTTTTTTTAATTTGACACTGACAGTGCAGATGTCAAGTAAATGGACTATACATACATACCAATTTGAACTTATACAGGGTGTCCCTAAAAGGTGTGGAAATAAATTAACCACATATGCTAGAGCTCAAAATAAGATGATTTAACCGAAATTACCTATATGGAAATGTACAACTACTTTTGCTGTTTCTTTAACGTAGATAATACTTTAAGAAGCTCAACACTAACACGTATTTTTGACGTTTAACAAATATGATATTATCTGTTATTTTAACCTAATGCACTAAATAATATTCGTGCAAGTGTTGGAATATTTGAGGGTGTCAGACACTGTACGGAGAAAGATTCGTTTAAGTATTAGTGAAAGTGGAGGTCATCTTGAAACTTTGTTATGATTTTCCATTTGTTGTATTGTTAGTGTGTATTTTCAAAGACTACTCTTACTTTAATTTTGTACAGGAGACTCGGTAAAGCATTTCTTATAATTTTTAGAGGGCACTCCTCAGGGGTGGAGTTTTCTATATATGTGATTTGGGTTAAATCAGCTTATGTGGAGCTCTATAATGTGTGGTTAATTTTTTCCACACCTTTCAGGGACACCCTGTATAGTGCATCCACAAATAATTATTTATTTTCTTTATTTTCGCACTGAGTAATTTGACAACAAATACCAAGTTGATCTAAAATTGAATGGGGTTAGACCAGTCAGAAAATACTATTATTATCTATACAAACTAAGGCTGTGAGAATTTACTACAGCTTTGACATCTACATATTTTATAATATGTATTTATTTATTTATATATATATATATAAGCTTTAACAGGCCTTTCAGGCCCATCGCTGTGTGATTTTCTTCCACATCTTTCGGTCCTTTGCTATAGTCTTCCAGTTCTGCACTCCTTTGTCTTCCAGGTCTTTCAAAACTTGCCGTATCCATCTGGTACGTGGCCTCCCTCTTCTTCTATCATCTAGCAGTACATTTCTGTGTACGTGTTTTGTTACTCTGTCGTCTGGCAATCTTTCTATGTGCCCCAACCATCTCACTCGCTGTGCTTTTATGAACTGTGTTATTGATGCTTCACCATACAGTTCCTCTACTTCTCTGTTTCCTCTACGCTCCCATCCTTCGTCAGTCTTTTTGCCTCCATAAATCTTTCTTAATATCTTCCTTTCCCATACTTGCAGTTTATGTTGATTTGCCTCGCTTATCACCCAAGTTTCCCCGCCGTACATCACTATAGGCCGTAGCACTGTTTTATAAACCCGCACTTTTGCACTACGCGACACTTGTTTATTTTTTAAAAATTCACTTAAGGCCCCTGCAGCTCTATCCCCTTTCACTATCCTGGCTTGTATTTCTGCGTTTTCATTTCCTTCTGCTGTTATTAGCACCCCCAGATATACGAACTGATCTACCTCTTCTAGCTTTAACACCCTTCCGTCCCTTAACTCAAAAATTACTTCTCTATTCACTGCTAGTTTTTCTTTCTTCTTTGTCATAACCATATATTTACTTTTCTTTTCATTGATTTCTAGTCCGGCTGCTCTTGCACTTTCTTCTAGGCTACTCACGGTCTTTTCTAGTTCCTTTACGCTTCTCGCTAATATGGTGACATCGTCGGCGTAAGCTAAGCACTGGTGGCTTTTAGTTATTAATGTTCCTACTCTATTTATACCACTATTTCTTATTATACCCTCCAAGACGATATTAAACAGCAGTGTCGAGAGAGGGTCACCCTGTCTTAAGCCTCTACTTGTTGTGAATTTTGATGAAAGAGTTCCATTTACTCTGACCCTGTTGGAGGTATTAGATATTGTCATTTTTGTCAGTCGTATTAATTTACTAGGTATCTGTAATTCTCTCATTATCTTACATAGTTGATCTCTTTTAACGGTGTCATACGCTTGTTTAAAATCTATAAAGCAAGCGTGTATATCTACTGAATGCTCATAGCAAGTCGTTTGTGTCTCCTTTAATGTAAAAATTTGGTCAGTGACAGAGCGGTTTTTTCTAAAACCTCCTTGATATTCGCCCACCTCCTTTTCTGCATGTTCTTGAATTTTATTTCTTATTAGTGTTGCTAATACTTTATAGGTGGTGTCTAAAAGTACAATACCCCTGTAATTTTTGCAGTCGGTTTTTTCTCCTTTTTTATGAATTGGTATAATTATGCCCTTTTTCCATGCGTCTGGCATACTTTCTTTCTGCCATATATTTTGTATTAATTGGATCACCTTATTTTCCAGATCGTTGCCTCCATACTTTATCAGCTCTCCATTTATACCATTTTCTCCCGCACTTTTCCTGTTTTTGATCTGCTTGAGAATCCGTATAATTTCCTCCTTTGAAGGACTGTCGATATCTTCTTCATTTATGTTGCTGTTTCCTCCTTTTTCCGAAATGATGTCCATTTGTTCTACCTCTAAAGATTCTTGGAAGTACTCCTTCCACCTCTCTACCATTCTTCTTTCTTCTCCAATCAGCTTTCCTTCCTTGTCTTTACAAAATAGAAATGGTGTTTGCTGCGTTCCTCTGTATGTCTTCTTTACTTCTTGGTAAAAATTTCGGATTTCCTTTTGTTTATATTGGTCTTCTATCTGCTTTAATTTTCTTTCATGATACTCTCTTTTCGATTTTCGTAAGAGTTTTTGAGTTTCCCTCCTTTGCTCGTGGTATTTTATTTCGTCCTCTTTTAATCCCGTTTGCAACATTTTTTCTCTTGCTTTCCTTTTTTTTTGAAATGCTTGCTTACATTGGTCATTAAACCACCTATTTCTTTTCTTACATGTTTTTGTTCCTATGGTCACTTTTGCTGCTTTCTTTATTATTTCTTCTATGTTTCTCCATGCTTCTTCTACTGTTCCTTCTTCTTCCTTATTGACATATTCTTCCCGTATTTTTTGCTGATATGCGAATTTCTTTTCTGTTACTAGTAATTCTTCTACCTTCCAAGCTGCAGTCTTTCCTTTTCTATTCCTTTCTGCTCTTTTTACTTCTTTATTAATTGCTATTCTTACTAGGTAGTGATCTGTACCCATATCTGCTCCTCTGTAGCTTCTTGCATTCTGTATATAGTTTGCAAAATTTTGGTGTACCAATACGTGGTCTATTTGATTGGTTTTTTGTGTTCCTGGTACTACCCAAGTTCCCTTGTGAATCTCCTTATGTCCAAAAAACGTACTAATAATTCTCATGTTTCTCCCTGCTGCAAATCCTATGAGCTTTTGTCCATTTCCATTGCTATTTTTATGTTTACTATGCTCTCCTATTATTGGGGCATATATTTGCTCCCGCCCTATTTTAGCATTGCAATCTCCTAAGATTATTAAGTACTCCTTCTTTTGTATTTTATCATAGCTTTGTTCTAATTCTTCATAAAACTCATCTTTAACTTCATCTTCTTTTTCTTCTGTGGGGGCGTGTACTTTCCCTAAATGTGTGAACGTTACACTAACACAGCATTAAGGAAATACCTAATTTTTATACCCTGCAGGGCTGAAAAAGTTACTTCATGAAAAAAATTAGATACTTTTATAGTTCCTTTTCTGAAAAGTAATGAAGTGACAAGACTTGTAATTATTTCAAAAAATTACTCTTGCAGTTATTTTTAAAATGCGTCACTATCTTATTAAAACATTAAAATAACCGATATTAAATTTTGACGTTTTCTGTCAGAATGTTTTGCTAAGAAATTTGTTAAGTAAATTTGCCTCTGAACAAGAATCCTGAGTGTGTAGCACAAGGGATTTTGGGGCGGAAAACTTACGAGATATATTTCTTCAGAGCAAAACATTCTGACAGAAAATCGTCAAAATTTATTCAGGCTAGTTTACATGCACACGCGGGATGCTTGGCGTGTATATTTCCTGAATAAATAAACACATTTCAGTTGGTGAAGCACCTTTAATAATCATTTAAAATTATGTACAAGCAATTACATTTTGGCACATTTTTAACCGCGGTTAAATTTTGACGTTTGAATTTAATTTTGACGTTTGAATTTTTGTCATTCAACTCACAGAAACCGTGGTGATTACGTATGATTATAGATAAACTCTATTCACTATAGTCCCGGATTGTCAATGTCAAAATCCAATTAAAAACAATCCTTTATATCATGGTTAATATTTTTAAGTCAAGCTATGGGTAACTATAAACAATTAATAAAGCTACTAATGACTAATGTCAAAACTATAAATTATAGGTTATATTTCGAACTGACTTAAGCAAAAATAAATAAAAGTTGCCAGGTAAAAAAACCCAAATTTACGCTTTTGCCTTGTCCAACCTAGTAGTAACAAAAACACTAATAGAAATTCAACAGTGCTGCCATAAAACGTCATTTTTGACAATCCGGGACCATAGTGAACAGAGTATATGAAGGAAATAATCTTATACAAACTTGTACCTTTATTACAAATTACTCATAGAAAAGTTACTTTTTCCACGACCAGGAGTAGAAGTCCGTTTCTATAGCATCAAAATTGTGACAGAAGTAAAACATTTACTCCCTAGAGACTAAATAAGACAAAAATTTCCCTAGGGAGTTTTCATTATGACTGACACAACAATTATGTCAAATTCGAGGTTAACAAGTTAGGTTTTGCGTCAGTTTTGACACAAACTGACGCAAAACCTGCTAACCTCGAATTTGACATAATTTTGAGCTCTTGTCATAATGACTTACAGTGCCACCAACTTTAAAATTTACCATAGGCTACCAATTTTAAAATAATTGTAACTAAAATGTCAATAAATGACGTTTAAAAAAACGGGTTTTTCGTTTAAATCTTCCTGCAACGTGAAAAAAATAGTATATGCAACTCGGCGAGAATGCTATTTTGCTTCAGAGCAATTTCTCTCCCTTAATGCAGAATCTACTATTATTTACTAGCAACATGATATTGTACATTTTCGTCATAAATACAAAATATGAAACCCTAGTCATAATGCCCAAGGGATTTTTCAAATTATTTCTTGCTCAAACTCATGGTGGTAACCATGTAACTATAGGCAACGTCTTAGTAACCATACATTGAGACATTCCTTGGTGTTACTTACATATTCTAATTGGAAAGTGTTTCATTCCTGTCGAGAGATTAAGTAGTTAACCTCGACGCTACGCGTCTCGAGACAGCAATGAAACTTGGTATTTATACTATTTTACTCACAATCGGTTTTTGTCATTATTTATTTAATTAGGTAAGTTTCAAATCATACGAGTTTTCATTGCAGTTTAATAAGTCACATTAACAAAGGAAACTGGGACGCTGTTGCTAAGTAATATGACAAGTTCATTGAAAGTGACGTTAGCTAGCCGGGAAAATCTTTCCCGGCTAGCTGGGAAAGTAAACAGTGACTCACTTTCCTACTGTTTTGAAGGTTAGAAACGTACCTATTAATAACCGAATGTTAGTAAAAACATATTCATATCTCCCTTAATGCATAAGTATCTATTTTTCCCCACTTCTAGATCTATGAATTAATAGAAGTGTGTCAATTCCTTCATCTTTATAGTAGCGTTTTGTTTAATGTACTTGGCGCTTGCTCGTTATTGACCACACAATTCCTTTATATTCTTTAAAATTGAGAATATGCCTAGAATAGCAAGTACTGCAAAAAATGTACGTTAGAGAAAATTGAATTACATAAATATGTGTAGGAAAAAATCTAAAGTTATTAAAGGTATTTTCATGTTTCATGGCGAAAATAAAACAGTGTTTAATGTCACAAAACCAACTTGTCAGTGTAAATTTTTCCAAAAACACTGATTGAATGTTACAATCATTATTCCCACTGTTTATGAGAAAGTTTAACACTTGTTGACACTGACAAGTTGGTTTTGTGACATTCAACAGTGTTTTATTGTCGGTAACCTCATTTTATCTTGCGGTGTAGAGGCTGGTACATTTTTTTTCTATAATAATTTTCAAGGTCAACTTTCTAGGGGATAAGTTGCATTCCTGCAGGGTCCCTAGTTTTAATAATGTTGGTACATAGATTTTTAGTTCTTTTCTTCCACTAAAAAAATGATTGTCATTTTGACAGATGTGTCATAATTTAATATCGTTTGCTTCATTTTTGCATTTAAAATATTTCTTGGTTTTCTTTTTATCCGATTTTATTGATGATGACGATCATTCCATGTTAAAAAAGAAATTTGTCAAGAGTTCAAATTAAGAAACTTTGACATTCAAAATTGACACATAACCATAATTTTTAAAAAGTTCTACCAACACGAGGTATAAAAATTTCCTAGCGTTTGAATCACATATCTACCAACATTGTAACACTTTGACAGTTATTATAGAAAAAAAAAGTACTTTACTTTATATACTCTTGCGACTGGAGGTACAATGCTCAACTTGCCCCAGATTCAGGTTACAAAGTTGGAGCGTGCCTTTTGTGCTAGCGGAGCAACCATTGTGTGAGGTGTGTCTTGGTGATGTGTTGACTTTGTTACTCTATCTCTTAAGTCTGTGGTTCTGAGTAAAGCATAGCTTTTCAGTGTTTTATTTTTGGCATCAAATATGAAAATCCCTTTACTACGATGAATTAGTATAAATTTGAAGAACCAAATGAAATTTTTATTGAATAAACATTACCATGTACGGAAAGAAAAGTAGCTTTTCTGAAAAGGTAAATAAATTACTTTTAGTAAATAAGTTAAATATCTTGAAGTTATCTAAAATTCAAAAAACACTATAACTATTGAAATGGATCTATTCTTTCCAAAAAAACTAGCTAATTTACACGACGTAAGTATTTAGCTACTGATAGTAATTGAAATTGCCAGTTATTTCCCCGCTCTGCTATGCTGTGCAAAATAACAAACAAATTGTTCAATATTGAATGAATGATAGCGTTTCAATAATCGTTTTAAACAGTTGCATCTAAAATAATTGCAGCTTGCAGGCTTTTAGCCCTAAAATTAGGAACTGCATTTTCATTGTTTGATATTTTGAGTAGCTTCTCAAGTTCTTAAAAAACTGGAGATCTTATATACTAAAGTCATTCCATAAAAACATTTTCCAAAGGACTTAGTCCAGAGTGTTCACTTACATTTCGACACCCAACTGTAGGGTTTTTATAAGAGTTTTAGAAAACTTCAACTACAAAAGCTGTAAGGTTTTATACGAACCACCGGTGCTACCACAGAAAACAAATGCTAAAATAGCATCAGTTTTGGTTTTTAAAATGTTTGTGGGAGCTCGTTTTACCGATTTCAAATATAGATCTATAATAAGTGGTCATTTGCTCAAACCGTTTTTGAAATATTCACATTTAAATAGTAATTATAAGCTTAAACGTCTAGATAACCATTGAAACCTTTTTGTGTTCTATAATTTAATGCTGTTCTTTTGAGTATGTGGCAAAATACCCAAAAGAATAATAAGATATTGAGAACAAGAAAAATTGGACGTAGTTTGTTTTTGTTAATAAATACGCTGGTAGAATAAAAATTTAATATTTCAAAAACCGTTTATAGCAAACTCTCCAAAAAATTTTTAAAATATATAAGGCGTTCTATTTAGGAAATCCGATGTTGATGCTATTTTAGTATTTTGTGATGCTGATTTGTTTTCTCTAGTAAAAGAGTCGGGTGGTTCAAATAAAATCCTACAACTATTATATCTGAAATTTTTCCTATGTCTAACAATAAACCCTATAGACAAGTGACAAAATATACATAAACACCCTGCACACTAAATAATGAGACAAAAAGTCTAAGGTAAACAATACAAACTAAAACTGTGAAGCACTGATAAAGTAACGGATACAAAGTACTGATTTTTATAAATAATGACAAGGATTTGCAATTTTTATCGAAGATATGATTTAAATTTGCAATTATTTTATTAACTTCCCCCATAGATATGGTGGTCCTACTGTACTTTTGTTAGCTGCAGTTGTTATATTATTAAACATTTATATATTTTTTTATAAATGTATAAATGTATAAACATATGGATCTATGGTCTGTGGTTCGAAGGTCAGATGTTGTCATGTGAGTCAACAAGAAAAATATTTTGGGCATTTTAAGATCATATAATTATCATTAAGCAAGTTCCTATATGTTACGAGTAGCTTCAAAATTAAAATTGTAAGCACCTTTCATATACAAATATAATAAAAGCATTAACCAACGACAACTCAATTTCAAATAATATTTTAGACTGCTAAACGAGGACACAACTCAGGCTTTTACTGAATTGTCGGTCAGTAGACACATACAGTCAGTTTCCTATAAAATGTACAAATACTGCACAACATGCTCAGTGTATGACTGCAAGAAAAAGCAGAAGCATTATAAAATGAAGAAATAAATGAAAAACTGAAAGCACTAACCTAATAAAAAGCATCACGCGGCACAGAGAAAGATGACGGGTGATAAGAGAATTTCAAGGGTCTTCTTGAAAGGTGCGCAAACCTTGTCTTTCCTGCGGGGACACAACCATCATCTTACTTATCTTGCCCAAAATATTTATACATTTCAAAATTAGTAAGTACACAAAAACTTCAACAGTTACTGATTTCCATGCACAAAATCTCAAAAATACTTTCATTGGTATTAACCTCAACTAACACTACGAAAAGAAGAAGTTAGTGTTAAAAGAAAGTTATTGTGAATAAAAGACAGTAGTAGTTCACTACGCTACTAGAAAATAGTTAAACAGAAGGAACAGAAAATTCTACAAAGTGCTACCATCACTATAAAATTCGTTTTTCTATAGTTAACGCACGCGCCAGCATGGAAATCAATGTTTTATTAAGTGATTAATCAGATTAATATTTTGTATTTAAAAAAACATTAATAAGTAAAAATTGTTACACTTAAACCCGTTGGTGTACGTGTTTTGAGGAAACATTAGTGAACATAACTTCACATTCATTCCAAGTATGCGCTTGTAAATTTACTAATCATACGATTGACGTGGCATTAAAACTTAACAATGCCGCACAATGTTAGTTTCTTAGGAGGTACCGCAGTATTATCTCTTGCCGCTCTGCTATGTACAACAGCGAATGATAAAGCTCATCAATGAATGATCATAAAGTTCAATAAAACGTACACCAAGTGGTAAAGTGTGCTGTCACCTATGCAATGGCGCTGCGCTGGTCTGCGGAGTCGGCTGCCATCTTACCTGGCGAAACTCTTGAATGCCGCTGATTGTGGATTTATACACAGCGGTACCCTACTTGTATTTAATTGCTCTGCTATGAACTTGTGCATCTCCTCTGCAAATAAATCAGAATAACATTGTTAAACACTTTTTTAAACTTTTACTACTACATTATAACTGGTTTAGGAGTTTTTTTGTAATGTTATTATGTAATTCTATTGGAATTTAAAAAAAAAGGTCTTCAATGATCTTAATTTATACACACATTTACATATTTCTGAGATCGGGGTATTGCAGAGTGATAATAAGTTGTCTAAAGCTTTTACATTTGTTAATAAATTGATGAAAAACAATGAGGACATTTAAAAACTACGAGAAGATATGGTGATATAAAGAGAACGATGGAGAAAAGAAAAGAAGAGAAATTGGGAGAGAAAAGAAAAAAAAGAAGAACAACACTGTCATTAAAGGAATTCATGGAATAGAGATAGTTGAAAAAGAAGTAACAGCACGTTTTGAACTAGACATAGCAGTTCAAACATGAAAAAAGTTTTGTAAAGAAGAGAAGACAGATGAAGAAAAATAAATGTACTTAAAATGAATGCAATTGAAGATCATATAATAGAAACCAACAAGAGCGGAACTATAAAAAAAAACTAAAGTTTGATCAAGAAGATGTGACAGATATTGAAGAAAGGAATGAAGTAAGAATGTTAATGTTACAAAACATGTAAAAACTAGCACACTTGAAGTGTTGGAAGAGACTTCCAATCAGTGTTGCCAACTTAGTAGATTTTCTACTAAATCTGGTAGAATGAATCACGTATTTAGTGGACTAATTTTCAATCTGGTAGATAGTAGAAAATCTGGTAGATTACACAAATTTTTTAGTGAATTCCTGGTATGTTTCTTCAATTTTATAGACGCTTTCCATTTTATTACAGTAAACGTTGTATCTGATAATCACGTTTTTTGTGCTGCCCTCTAGTAAAAAGCAATGTCAACATTATTAAAGCATGGCCAGCTTCTTTCATACACGCTGACGCGTAGGGAAAACTGATAAAGCTGGCTATGATTCAAGTAAGTATAATAGCATTTTGTGGGAAAAAATCTGGTTCAAATACATAATGGGGGATTTTTTAAAAATTATCTGCTCGTAATTTGGGGAAAAATCATGTAAAACTAGCTTATAAAAGGGTTTTCTCACGAATCTTACGTCACTTGCGCTTTGCATTTTGTTGATGAGAATTTTAACGAATAAAAAATTTAATATTTGTGTTAAAAAATGAATTAAAGCAGCATCATTGGGAATCTACATCTTTAACAGCAACTGTAGAAGTGTATGTTTGTGTTGCAATGTTTGTTTCCTATTTTTAATAAAACTAGGAAATAAATACTTTAAATGTTAATGTTATTTTTTTTACTTTTGTTTATCTGTGCTGTTGTGAATAAAAGATCAATCTGGCAAAAAATATTATTATTATTAGTGGAATTCTAGTAGATTTTATTTGACCTTCTGGTGGAAACTGATTCTCGACTGTTGGCAACACTGCTTCCAATAAGACACTTTACAAACAAGGTGGGTAAATAAATGCTAGTTTCCAAATAAATGTAACAATCACTATTGCTCAGGAAGAATCATTATATGAATTGGAGTTAAATTGTTGGAAAGATGGAAACAGCATATTTTACAACTATTAAACAAAAGAACAAAAAATGTTAAAGAACATGAAAAACCAACACTAGATACGATTATAAAAATACTACAAAACTGCAAAGTAATAAAGGTCCAGGACAAATTAAAATTGATAAACTAATGATTCCCTGTTCTACAATGATCTAGTGATCTACACATGCATGTAACCCAGTTATATATCACTGGGTTACAATAATTCTAATAAATAAAGAGAATTGTTTTATACTTGAAAACATACAACTGTGTTTTATTCATATCAGAAGGTTGAGTGTTCAGATCACATCGGGGGAAATGAAAACCGGCATACCACAGGGCTCAGTTGTAGGCCCGTTGCTATGGAATATATTATATGATCAAGTACTGAAATTAAGACTCACTGAAGGTGTAACATCCATAGCGTATGCAGACAACTTAGCGGTCATGGTGGAGGCCGACGAAGACGAGGAGTGAATGAATCACTAAGAGAGATCAGAGAAAATAGAGGCGTGTTTCCTAAAAGGACCTTGGAGAAGAGACCATCTGAATCTAAAAGTCATGGAAGAAAAAATTAGCCCAACAAATGTAATAAACCTTGAAGTCTATCTCGACGAAAAGTTAACGTTCAAGGAACACATAAAGCGAACAACCCAGAAGATGGGTGTAATGACTAGTACTCGGAGAAGATTGTTCTACAGAGTTATCCAGTGTACAATCCTGTACGAAGCATCGTTATGGCATGATGCAGTAACAGTAAAGAAGCTGGAAAATGTGCTAATTAGTATACAGAACTGTATCCTCAGCAGCAGTACGGGAATCCCGTCTATAACCCTAATCATAAGAGAAAAACATCATCTTTATCAACTAGCAGATACCCACCTAAAAATGGTCCAGAAGTGGGAAAGGAAAAACACCATAAATGAATGGCAGGAGTGGTGGAGTAACAACAACAGCACAGCAGCGTGGGCAAAAGCCCTTATACCAGACGTTGTGGCTTGGACAGAATGCGAACACAAGCAACTGGACTTCCACCTGACACAGTTTCTAATGGGACAGAGGTTTTTTAGGACAGACACAACAAAGAAAATGAACTTAACACGTGATGATAAATGTATGTACTGTCATGATGTCGATACGGCAGAGCACACAATTTTGATGTGTGAGAAATGGGGACGATGGAGGCACGATATGCATAACAAATTGGGAACAGAGCTGACAACTCAAAACTTCATGCAACTAATGATAACGAGCACAGAAAACTGGGAGCAAATAAGGACATTTATAGGAATGGTGATGAAGATAGATGAGAAGGAACAGATGCCAACATAAAGAATGAAAGTCAAGCGCTTGGCACATCTGGGATTATGGCACAAGTTGTCCGTTTCTAGATGCGCTAGAGGCCTAAGCAGGTGGTTTAGTGGGTATAGTGATATAAGCAGGAGTCCCACACTACCGGTCACCCGGTGTCTATAAAATATTCTACCTGGGAAAAAAAAATGTCTGTGTAGATCACTAGATCATTACAGTAGATACTACGACTTGATCTGAAGTTGCAGAATCACCACTTTCACGAACATTGGTAAGAGTCCTATTATGTAACGGCTGAATATGATAGCACATCTTTTAAAATGATGACCACTGCATAAACTATATTTTTACGTACCTTTAACCTGTTGAACTGAAGTAAGTTTTTTCTCCCAATTGTCATCAAATGGTTGCGGCGCCGTCGTTTCAAATTCCGTAGTATATTGTCGCATTCCACTGGCCGTAGTATAGCAACATTTGCACATGCAAGAATGATACCGTAATCTACCTTCATCTAAATATGGGTGCGCTAAGGCGTCCACTACTGATATCCGCTTGTCCTAAAACAACCCCGTAGCAACAAGAACGACTATGAAAGACTGTGAAACTTACAGGATCAAACACCAACATTTGACATAACAAATGCACCACCTCGTGGGTGGCTTGTGACGATAAGCTGTACAAGGCAGTCAGGGCTGGCGGTTTAGGTGCTCTTCTCAACATATGCGACTTGGCACCTTCGCACGCGTATCTCATGTCCTCAAGAGATGGTGTTCCTAGCAATTCAGTGATCAGCTCCAGCTGCTGGATGGGATTTTGCGCTTGGAACAGTATTCGCCTGCCTAGCAGTTCTCCAAATATGCAACCCACTGACCAGACGTCTACTGCTGCTGTGTAATGCTTTGCCCCCATCAGGATTTCTGGAGCTCTATAGTATTGCGTAACCACCTCTTGGGTCATGTGTTTTGTTACATCGGGCTCTTCTACACGTGCTAAGCCAAAATCACAGATCTGCAAAATGCGAGTATGAATATTTTCCATCGTTTAGCTGTTTGCAAACTTACCTTAAGAACACAATTGCTATTTACAAGTAAGTTGCCGGGTTTGATATCTCGATGTAATATTCTAGCCGAATGTAAATATTTCAGTCCTGCAAATAGAAAAATTGTTAGAAATCTTACTTGACGTGTGTGTATATTGGTTAATCTCTGTGAGAGTACTACATATTGGTTTTGTAACTTTTACTTTGTGTATAATTGGAGGAATTAAATGAGAAGGTATTTCTAAAATCATATTCTTGTCTTATAATTACCAATTTTAGATTGATCCTGTCACCTGATCTGTGGGACATACAAAAGAGAAAATCAAATGTTTTAAGGGGGGGGGGGGTAAAATTGAGGTTTAAGGAACCAATTTTTTTGTTTTTGGTATGGGTATCATTTCAGGTCAATATTTTATTTTCCACAGAGATTTAAGGAAAACTTTGCTATAATAAAGTGAAAAGCATTATTAATATATGTAAATCATGTATACTATTTATCTACTATGTACAGTATCCGAGATAAGATGAAGTTGTGCAATTTTGAACCGCCAAAACTGGATATAAGTTTGGTGTTAATAATATGATTATAAAATTTTACAATATAGTAATTCCAATTAAACAATTAAATTCTTCCAAACTTATCATTTTCAGAGCAAGAAATGAAGTTCCCATGTACACCATCTTTTCTTGAACAACTTATATAGTTAATAACGTATGTACTATCTCGAAATTTAAATTATTGCTGTTTGATACGCAAATCCAAACAATCTAAATTGGTATCATTCTCAGACTAACACACACATTGATTGCACTACTCAGACTATCAATAAATTAAAACTAGTTAAACTCTAAGAGCTCTTATTAAAATAATAAAGAATATGTATATCTAGAACTCACCTCTAAGTATTTGGTACAAGAAAACTTTGATGTGGTCTGAAGAAAGAGGTTGATGTGATACTATGATTTTATGTAGATCACTTTGAAGAAGCTCCGTAATTACATATCTAAATCTGTGTTAAGGAAATAACGAGAAAACATGTATACATAATATTAAGCCCCCAGTTTAAATTTCTGTAAACCAACATTTTTAGCTTGTGTGTATTTGATAATGGTGGAGCGTAGATACTTTGTATAAGTAATATTTTTAGACTTCCTAACTTAATCCTATAACATCCTGGAACATTTCAAACCATTTATTACCACAAAATAATGTCAAAACTCGCTACTGCATTTGGTTAAACTACGTTGTTATGCAAACCTTTCATCCTCGGGATGGCTATTGATTTAAAAAACAAGGACTTTACATTTATAATATATTTAAAACAATTTCTGACTGATGTTCTAATCAATTATTAAACAGTCTGTTCCAAACACCTTACGTAAATAGTTCACAACTAATGTAAAGGCGACTCTTGGAGTAATGTTTTTATTGCATACTTTCACAACAGATCATGGCAAAATGATATTCTGTACAGGTTGATTGTAAAAATATTTACGTAGGTACTAATTAATCATCTACTTCAGTGGCAATTGTAAACACTAATATAAACAATAACTTGAGTAATTATTAGATTTCATCAGGGTAGGTATAGATTTTTTCTACGATTTTAAAAGCTTTAATTTGATATTTTTCTTGTTAATCAAATAAATTTGTTTGTATTTTTGTGCCTTACGTTTGCTCGAACCCCTGGGATTTGCTTATACATATTATAATTCACAGAGACCAAATTTATTCTTCCATCAAAAACTGCTGTCAGTAAATGGACTTGTTACATCTATTTATTATTATTAACATTGATTTTTGATTTTATGATAAAGGCCTCTTAATAACCCCACAAAGTTTGTCTGGATACCTTCTTTGGGCGCATCCTGGACAGGTGGTTAGCTCAACCTGTTGAATTTTAACAGGAATATTCTTTTTCATACCGATCATGACTAGGAAAGATGTTCATATCGTAGTCGAACAGCATACGAAGAAACCAACTGTCTGGATGTGAGGTTCAACCTCCGCCTGTTTTAATATGTATTAGAAGTACCATTATTCGAAATTATTAGAATAGAAATTGAACAATCTGCTACACAAAGGCAGAATTGATTTTAATTTTGAGTTGTTCAAAGTAGAAAACAAGCAAAAAAGGCTTATGTAAAGAAGGAAGTAACTTTGCTAAAGAAATTATTGATAGTTGTTTTATTATAAAAGCTATCAATATTTTATCCTACGTTTTAATGTTTAAGTTTAGAAAACTATTTCCAAAAACACATCGGGAGTTTGTCGAAAAAGTTCTAAAATGAGACAACTGCAGTCTGTATATTTCTAATGGACTATGACAAAAATGTTTGTATTTGTATGTAAGCGACTCATAATAATAATTGTTGGTGCAAGTCCAAAAATTCTCGAAATTTATAAGGGATATGGGTGGATACTACACGCAATACTTCATTGCTTATATGGTTGCCTAACTAACCATAATTAACATAACCGGAAATAGAGAATTGGCCCGCTTTTTGCCACTTTTTAGCTCCGCAGCGACTTTTATTGCTGTGCTAATCATACAATAAATCATTGCTAATTACACCGTCAGAACTAATTATATAAACGCCTAAGCCTTCGAGTGTTATCCTTATCGTTATTTTTAGCCCCTTACGATCTCATTACATTTTCAAATTACTGACGCATTATACCTGCAGCAGGTCGCTCCGGTCTCGAAAATCGGCCATGAATCGATACTCTTCGCCGTTATCATTATCAGCATTAACTAACCGTGGTTAGCTCCGGTTCATGTAGGATAATATTTACTCGGGCTTTATTAAAATATCGCGGTACTTCCGCATGCTGGCTGATGCTCGGATCAAATATCTGATACAGCCTCAGTAGTGGTACACGCATACAATATCGTGGGAAATGTATAATTTGAGCTAGGAAAAGAGCAGCTTGGTCATCGACTTTTGTCCAAGGTCGCCGGGCCTTTGTACAATGCCGGACCCTACACCTGACCTGCTACTTGCCAGGTACAAATGACTACTCCGAGATGCAAGCAGCCGGAGATTTCTAGTTTCTACAACAAAAATCGCATCCACTTGGTGCTCCTGCAGAGCAAATCTTTGAAATCGGTCGCGGTTGCCCGGCGCACCAGGTAAACTACATACCAGGACTTGATTTAAAAACCTGGGCTTTGCAAAGAGGCCAACACTCAGTGGCGTATCTACCACCTTTTAGACCAAAGGGGCCGAAAAATCTTTTTAACAAGAGTTTCAGGAAAACATAATGGAGGGAGAAATATAATACTTTTAAGAAGAGAGCAAATCCACTATCTTTACAATTTTAAGATTAAAACCTAAGCTTTTCAGGGGGCTGAAAAGTCTAAAAATAAGAACTTTCAAGAAGACATTACGAAAAGGAAAATCAAAACACCAGGAAGAGAAGAAACATTTCATTGCACTTGGATATCCCATATATCTACAATTTTGATATTAAAACCAACCACCTACCACCTTTTGGAGCGAATGGGGCCGAAAACGCTGAATATAAGTACTTTCAAGAAGACACCATGAAAGAGGAAATAAAAACCCTTTTATTAAGAGAAGAAACAATTCATTACACAAGGATATTCACTATCTCTACAACTTTGACATTAAAACCTGAGTTTTTCAAAGAGGATAATAATGAGTGGGATCTACCCCTTTGTTAGGCCGAAAGGAACTACAAAATCTGAAAATAAGTACTTCCAAGAAGGCATCATAAAAGGGGAAAGCAAAACACTTTTACTAAGTGAAGAAGCATTTCATTACACAAGGAAACCCCCTTTATCTACAATTCTGATTTAAAACCTGATCTTTTCAAAGAGGTTGTTAACAGTGAGTGGCGTATTTATCACCTTTTAGATTGAATGGGACTGAAAACTCTGAATATAAGTACTTTCAAGAAGACATCATGAAAGGTGAAATCAAAACAGCTCCAGTAAAAGAATAAACATTTCATTATACAAGGAAATTTACTACCTGTACAACGCTGACATTAAAAGCTGTGCTTTTCAGAGGTTAACACTCAGTGGCGTATCTACCACCTTTTGAGCCGAAGGGCTCAGAAAACGCTGAAATCTAGTACGCTTAAGATGACATCGTAAAAGAAGAAATAAAAACACTTTTAGGAAGAGAAGAGCCAATTCATTACACAAAGAAATTCACTATATCTACAATTTTGACATTAAAACCTCAGTTTTTCAAAGAGAATAATAGTGAGTGGCGTATCTACCCTTTTTTTTTGGCCGAAAGGAACTACAAAATCTGAAAACAAGTACCTACTTTCAAGAAGGCATCATAAAAGGGGAAAGCAAAACACTTTTACTAAGCAAAGAAGCATTTCATTACACAAGGAAATCCACTATCTCTACAATTTTTACATTAAAACATGTGCTTTTCAGAGGTTAATACTGAATGGCGTATCTACCACCTTTTAAGCTGAAGCTGTCCAAAAAAAACTTGAAAACAAGTGATTTCAAGAAGACATCATAAAAGAGGAAATCAAACCACCTTTAAGCAGAAAAGAAACATTTCGTTATACAAGGAAATCCACTATCTCTACAATGTTGACATTAAAACCTCAGTTTTTCAAACATAATAGTCAGTGGCGTATCTACCCTTTTTTGGGCCGAAGGAGATTGAAAACTCTGAAAACACGTACTTTCAAGAAAACATCATGAACAGAGGGAAATTAAAACACTTTAGGAAGAGAAGAAACATTTCATCATACAAGAAACTCCACTATCTTTACGATTTTAACATTAAAACCTGATATTTTAAAAATACTAATACTCAATGGTGTATCTACCACCTTTTGGACCGAAAAATCTTAAGGAAGTACTTTCAGAACTACATCATAAAAGAAGAAAGAAAAACACTTTTAGGAACAGAACAAAAATTTCATTATACCAGGAAATCCCCCCTACTCTATAATTTTGATATTAAAAGGTTTGCTTTTCAGTTTAACACTCAGTGGCACATTTTGAGAAAAAGAGGGCCGAAAACCTGAAAATGAGTACGTTCACCAAGACATAGTAAAAGGAAATTACACCAATTTTAGGAAGAGACGAAAAATTTAATTATACAAAGAAATCCACTATCTCTACAATTTTGACATTTAAACCTGAGTTTTATAAAGAGGATAATAGTCAGTGGTATATCTACCATTCTTTCGCTAGAACAGGAATGAAAAATCTGAAAACCCTACTTTCAAGTACGCATCATGAAAAGAGGAAATCAAAACACTGTAGGAAGAGAAGAAACATTTCATTATATTCGAAAATCCACTGTCCCTACAATTTTTACACTAAAACCTGGGATTTTCAAAAGTGGTAACACTCATGATGTATCTACCACCTTTTAGTCCGAAGGGCACCGACAAATCTTAAAGAAGTACTTTCAGAAAGATATCATAAAAGAAGAAAGCAACACTTTTACGAACAGAACAAAGATTTAATTATACAAGGAAACTACCTATCTCCACAATTTTGATATTAAAAGTTAACACTCAGTGGCACCTTTTGAGCCAAAGGGCGCCGAAAAACCCGAAAACAAGTACGTTCAAGAAGACATAGTAAAAGAGAAAATAAACCACTTTTAAGAAGAGAAGAAACATTTTATCGTACACGGAAATCGACTATCTCCACAATTTTGGCATTAAAATTTGAGCTTCAAAGAGGCCAACACTCAGTGGCGTAGCCAAAAAATCTGTAAACAAATACTTTCAAGAAGAAAAAAATATGAAAGAAAAAATCCAAACATTTTAGGAAGAGAAGTAAAATTTCATTATACAGGAAAATCTACTATCTCTACAATTGTGGCATTCAAACTTGAGCCTTTCAAATAAGATAACACTCGGTGGCGTACCTACCACCTTTTGGATCAAATGGGGCCGAAAAACTTGAAAACAAGTATTTTCATGAAGACATGAAAGGGGAAACAAAAACACTTTTAGGAAGCGAAGATAAAAATGACTATATGAGGAAATTTGCTATCTCTACAATTTTGAGCTTATGACAAGTTAAACCTAATGTGATTCTAAAACAAATTTTATATGGAATAAGTGGCAAATCTTAGGTAAGGTGTTTCGAATTCCGCACAGAACTCATCATGAAAGGCGAAGCTAAATGAATTTTTGAAAAAGAAGAAATACTTACATTAAGTATGCAAGAAAATCCACAAATCCGATGAGATTCTAAAAAAAATATTACAGGGACATAAGTCTGCTTGGTCTCTCAATTACGAAGTTTAGTCTTTGACAAAACTCTCGAAAATTGGAAAATATTACCAGGAGCCCCTGCAGTTACGCCGCTGTAACTACCACTTAGTCATTGTTTTCAACATCGGGCCAGAAGTGAAGTGGTAAATGGTTCTAAAATGCTGGGCACGATTCTGTAATTTCATTGCAACCGGCACTTCCGAAGAAAAATATCAAGGACTGCCTGAGCGTGGTTCTTTTGATTTTTAATAATTGGACGCTCACGACTTGGTGCAATTTACAAGCGATTACGATTAATTTCCTAGTTAATACAAATGAACCTCTGGTTTAAGATTTCGAAACAAACAATTTTGCCGGAGTTATGGCACTCAATGCAGTAAGATGATGGAGGTTATTAATTGAGAAAAAGTACAATATCAAACTGGAGAAAATTAATCATCTGCGAAGGCCTTTCAAAGCAATGAATCTCGCATTTCATCATTGTATTGGAAGTTTGAAAACCAGTAGACGTAATGGTCTAGGCACATGGATGGCCACTTCATCAATCAAATAGCTATGAGAGTCACTCTGAATCAGAAGTTTCATCATAGCAACAATTTCTTTAAGTGATTTGATAGCATGGCTAATGTCCTTGCACACGTCTATACGCGATAAAAATACACAAATAGGTATTAGTTTCTTCAGATTTAAATTATGTTCAAATCAAATCGCAGTGGTCCAACCTCCAGTAATGGTTCTCTTGTATGAGGGAAGGAAAGGCAATGTCAACATTTAAAATAGACCAAAATATAAATATACACATATCACAGGTAACAAACGACTTCCGGAATTGGACCGTGTCATTTTTGAGGTCGAAAAACTCAACGTTTCGACCACTTTCGTAACGGGCTCCATCAGGAGAAAAAAGCAAAAGAGCAGGGTAACTCAACGTGTAAACCACGCCAGAGGCGAAACTTTTCTAACAATCGGAAGAAAAGAAAGAATTTATAGGCAAATGCCGTCGCGGTTCAGCAAGTGCCGTTACGGTTCAGTGGCGGTGGGCGGGGCTTAGGAATTAGCACTTTCCACATAGAAGGAAGGGGGAAAACATTCGCCCCGATTGAGATTGTTAGGGTGTTTGTAAATCTCAATGGCTTTGCGAATCTTTCTGCTAAAGAAGAATGGGGGTTTGCAGATAATGGAAGTGTCATCAAAAATGATTTTATGGCCGGTATCGCGTTGGTGTTCAGCGATGGCTGATGATGAAACGAGACCCGACTTAAAACAACGCTGGTGCACAGAGATGCGAGTTTTCACTGAACGTCCTGTTTCCTCAATGTATACAGTATTACAAGAGCAAGGGACTCTAGAAACACCTTTTGATGACAGTGTTTAATTTATCTTTAGGTGAAGAAAGAACCTGTGAGATGTTCGAAGGTTTGAATGCTGTTTTAATGTTTTGTTTTCTAAGAAACTTTCCTACGCGGTAGGTGACTTGGTGATATAGGGAAGAAAGCGATTGCTGCAGAAGGTTCGGTTTTTGAAGGTTTGGGTGGCCGTGAATGAAGATGGCGATTGATGGCAGACTGTATATCCTTAGCACGGTAACCGTTGTACACATATCACAGTTAGCACTGACCGGGAAGGGGAGAGTGGATTTAATATTACTCATCAAAATTGAGATAATTTCGAGTTTCAAACTAAGGCTGTTAAAGGCATTCAAGCCCCAAAAAAATTTAAACAACTGATTAAACATATTGCCAGAAAACGATTTCAGAGATTCGTAAACATATATATTAACTTTCCATTTATCATAAATTGGGCAAGTTAGGCATCTTAATATACGGGGCATTTGTTTCCGACGAGGGAAAATATAAAATACAATCTATATCAAGCATATTGCACAATTCACATTAAATGCATCTTTTCAGCTATAACCTTACCATTTCAATATCTGCAAATATGCTAAATGTTAAATTAAAATTAAACGTCTATCATTCAAATTTCATGGGAAATTGCTATAACCTTTTACTGTGTAAATTGAAAATTGGATAATTCTTTCTAAACTATAATTTTTGTGAAGGTTAGATTTGTGCTTAATCAACACCGGATTTCTGTTTTTTATTGTAATTGAATATCAAATTGAAAGATTCAAAGTAATTCTGAATTGTATATTGATATTGACAAATACAACATGTTTCATTAATTTTTAATCATTTCTTGCTAACGTATAATGCCGGTTAACGTATTTTTATAGCGAATAAGTTTTTATGTGTCACTGTCACTCAACATCAAATGTAATTTAGTGTATATTAACACGTGTTCGTATTATCTGTTCAAATATTGCAGAAAGACACTTAAAATCACGAGGGAACCTTCAACTTAATTTGTTAAATTAGAAATTAATGGCTCGAAGAAAGGGAAAGAGAGGATTGGCGTTATTTTGTTTTGATCTTATTTATACCATTTCTCTCAGAATTTTCAGCTACAATTAAACGAAGACTAAAAATGTATTTCCAACCTGTTTAATAAATATTAATTTTTACTCGAGATCAAATAAAATCAATGATATTTCCAATTCCAAAAATAATTTCGTTATTGGTAAACAGGCTAACATCCGAATGCTTTCTCTGTTATATGAACTTAAACAGCCTGCTTCAACAGCGTTCCCACAATTACCTTCAAATAATTTTAGCGAATGCTAGAAACTAAAAAAAGTTGTTTCATTTCATGGTCTCCCAGAACCCGCGAATCGTTTGAGTGATCAGCACCTTTTTACTTATTATAACTGCAAAATCCCGAATATTACACAAAAAGACCGAGATGTTTCCACGGCTCACAATGGTGCTAAAAACGTACACAGGAACTTGAGCAACTGCAAGGCTGCTGCGGTTTCATTTTTCCAGGCCTAAGGTCAGCCCAAGGAAGAAAAATGAGGGAAAATGTCGTTGCCGGCATACACAATGCCTACTTGTTCAAACAAGAGAAATGGCGCTATAACGATCGCTGATTTTAATCGGCAAGGTACTTAGCTTTAAGCAACAACCCACTTTAACATGAAGTTTGCATTGAGTGAAGTATGAAATATTTCTCGGACTTTTGAAAGAGGCATGGAATTGCATTTAATTAGCTTGTTAGGCCCCTTTATCAGATTTTTTAATAATGTAAAGAGATGTTTAAAATGCATTAACAGCACCTTGTGCCATTTTAAAAATTCTTTTTTAGTACCATTTTCATCTTTTTGAAAATAGTACTTAGTAAAAGTAAGTCGTCAATGTAGAATTGTAAAAAATCTGGGTGTTTTATGCAATCCCCAGTTTTTACAAAATCGCCGTTTAAATCACATCGTTCTAAATAGCGGTTTTCTCGTCAAAAAGATTTGGCTTATAAATTTGCGAATACTGCTAGTCTACATTTCATTTTTCGCAATTGTTATCTACATCTACAGTAACGAACAGTTCCGCAAATAAAAGATGACATTTTCCACTATTCGATTTAAAATATCTAAAATTAACAAAGAGAGCTTCAGATCTACAAGTAATAGCAATGCACTTGAAAGTTCCTAATTATTTTTGCCATTTACGAGCTAATTTGTTGGGTTTTATTTTGACAGCCGGTTATAGAACTTCTAATAGACAGTATAGAGTGCTAATGAATAGTGGTGTATATTAAATCTTAGAAATTGTTAAGGACGTAAGTATTTGTGTGGATATGTCGTCCGACACATATAGCACTTGAGCTGTTATAGAGTGTCCATAAAAGGGCTATGAGTGATGCCGCTCTTTAAGACTTGTGGAATGTGTTATGGATTTTGTCGGCATCTGTATTACCGGCCAATTTATTTCTGACAGATTATGCAGATTTCCCACATTTAACCTAAAATGTGTAATGCCCAAGTCTCATATATGTAGTACTCCTATATTGCGAACGCTTGTAAGTGGAGAGGTCACAGAGTAAATGAGACAGACAACCATCTCTTTCTACGCACTTGGTGCATTGCGCGCAAGCGTCGTCCGTGTGAACCAACATTAATGCAAAGACCGGAAATGCTTTTGGGCGAGATCGGTCGCTGTTCTTTGTGTGTGTTGTCGATTTTGTATTCAGGCTACAGGCAATAAACTTTAAGCAGTCGCAAGTTCGAATCTCAGCCCCGGCAAGGTTTTTTTTTAATTATATCTTGTCACCTTTAAATACGAAATGTCACATTACTATCGGAGCTCTTTGCCCCATCCAGTATTGGTATATCTTCGACTTGGTTTTAAACCGATTTGCTCCATCTAGGCTTCTCAATAATTAGTTCCCGCTTCCTTTGCGAATCCACTTTAGTCGAAGTCGTCAATCACGTATGTAAATACTATGATAACGACCATACCACATTGAAAGCACTTGCTCAGCAGATTACGAAAATTGAATGTGTCTTAAAATGACTGCATGATAAAACCACTCCATGTCAATACTGTGCCGAAGTATCGATATGGAGCTTGAACAGTCTGATCTTGTTTTGAATTGTCCTATTATAAATAACATTTAACGTTGTTTTATATCTTAAAAAGCTTTTTCTTTTTGTGTATGTATTCCGGTACATACTCATTGTTTGTAGCCAACCGCAAAACGGTCATAACCATATTCGCATAAGCAGTAGTGAGAATCTGACTGATTTATGCAGAAGCGAATGTGAATCTAGAGTACATTTTCGAGCAGATTTGAAATCTCAAAGAGTATTCGAATGCCTTTATAAAAAGTTACTCATGGGCAGAGGACGAATTATGCATTTTGAATGTTTTGTTTATTAAAATGCAGCACGCTCAATTTTTATATTTTTCATTTCAGCTTCCAGAGAATCTAAATCTTAAATATTTTTCCATATTTGGGCGACTGGGTGCATATTTGCATATAAGTGTATATTTTGTAAAATTGTGTTACTGATTATTGCGAAATATTTTGAGTCTTTTTCAGAAATTTATCATAGCTTATATACAAAATATAAATTAGATATCAATGCATCACATGTGAAGACAAATTATTGCAACAACAGTTGGTTTACATAAACTTGAAACAGTTGTTAAAGATTGCGCAATTTACAAGAAAAATCTACCTCTCACCAGTTCAGTAAAGTTAGTAGAAAAATTAAAATTGAAACTGCCACGTGTGCTAGATGACAACGTAGACAAAATTAATAAATACATTCCAGAAAGTACTTACTACAAAAAATCAGGTTACGATAAACTTGTGCAAATAAACCATATTTTAAATTAATATTGTTATGAAGATTTTGATGATTTGCAGCCAGGATTGATTTCAAAAATGAAGTATGTTCCTGTAACATCTGTCAATTTAATATGTTCGCAGTGACAGTCAGCTTTTTATATGGATAATTTAATTATTTATTGCTTTAATAACAATTAATTTTACAATTTAGATTCAATATCAAGTACATATCACTACTACTTAAATGTATAGATTTACACAATATTTATTTTATATAGTGCATTTGTAGGTAGAACATTTGTTATTGTTTTTGTGAATAATTATGCATTCCTGAAAGTATTGATGTTAAAAATCCAAGTGTCAATTTTTTGTGTTAACCTGATTTTTTTTAGTTAAGTTCGTATATCAACAATATGTGTATTTTTACATTTTAGAATGCATATTTTATATTTACTTTAACATTGACAGCAATATACAGTGGGCACATACGGAAAAATTTATCAGAACATTTTATTCTTGATAAAATCCCTGCATTTTCTCAAATCAAATATATTTCCCTGTTAATGTCCCCTTTCGTATACAGGGGAGGTTCAAAAATATGAAAATTGCTCAAGAATAAAGTACCCTTATTTTTCGAAATACACAAAAATCTTCTTTGGAAACGTTGTTTCGAATTGAAAGGAGGTGTCAAATACGAAGATACAGCCACCTACTCCGAAAACCTGGCTTTTCCTAGTCTTCTTCTTAGCACCCCGTGTCGAATAATATAAACATTTCCCATGTGTTCAAATTAATGGCGGACACTGTATAAGTGCCTATATAACCAGCTTTTAGTGCATATTATTCGCCCAATGCTAATGAGTATTTCTACTCGAGTACACTTTGTACTTAAGTATAATTTTTGAGTTCAAGAAGTCCACCGCCCAGCCATACTGAGTTATAATATTCGGATTAAAACTGTTATGGTCTTGTATAAAAACTGTGAAAACGAACTCATTATACTGGTTATAAAAAATCGAGGTACAGCATAGTATGTATGTATCATATATGTATTTTAATATCTATAAAGCTGTATAGCTTGCAAAGGTTCAGATAGCTGAAACTAAAAAAGAGGAAATATATAAATTTTGAAAAGAAATCTAACCACAATACTATTTTATTGGTCTACTTAAACTGCAATAGCGACATAGAAAAGTTGTTTTAGGACGTCGATATATGCTAATAGTTTATCTCTTTGCTGATATGCAAATATTTTATTGCACTTAACGAAATATTGTTTATAATCTACAATCAACATGCCCCGACTCCATGCCAAATTACACGTACACCATTTTTAAGTCATTAGTTTTACACCAACTATTTTTGGAGGTATATTAAAACGAAGTCAATTACCTCTCAGCAAATAAAGCAAACTTGTCACTATCCCATCCTTATCAGCTCCAGCTATAAAAAAAAGGTGAACAAACTTTTAAATCGCCAAATGCGTCAGCCACTTCAGACTTTGCCTGGCGAGCTGCATTTTGCTCGAAGATGAAGCTAAAATTACGGTACAGAAAAATGAGAATTACGTCTCTGCCTATTTCCGTCCAGGGTCATTCCTCTGTTCAAACCCATCTTTTTCTCAAAAAGGTTCCCGGGAAATTCCAAAAAAGTAATGGAAACTTTCCCCCACAACAATAACAACAACAGCCAACTTCCGAATTCTTATTTTGCAGGGAAATTATTAACAAATTCCGCCCTCTATCGCCCTTGCGATTCGCCACCCCAGCGAGGGCGCCGCCTGAAAACTAATTTTGACGTCTCGAACGGTGGTAAATAACTCCGAGTCTTTCTTCTCTAATTTTATAAATAGCTTCTTTGTTGATTCCTCGGTGCATAACGAAGACGACACAAAGAAATGAGTTTGGTTTTTATTCGGTGCCTTTATGAAGCGCTTTCGCTTTACACGTGCCAAAATTTCTTATAATGAGCGGCGTTTGTAAGGTTGCGCTGGTATTTGTCGTCACGGCGAAAAAATCGCCTTGAAATGTTTCAGTTTTTGCGTGGAGGTCGCTCGGCTGATGTACTGAAAAGGCAATGAAAAAGCCCCGATTTTTAATTAATTGGGAGAGTTATGGGCGTCGAAATCTACAGTAAAATTGCGCTTATTGTTGACCGTAGTTTTCCCACGATTTAGTCAATGATACAGTTAGAAAGTCAAACATGAACGCTTCCAGATTTGAGCTATGGCGGTGATTTATTGTGGGTTAGTGTAGTCGTAACCTCTTGCAACAGCGGATTTATTAATTACTGATTATATCCTGCCGTTATCAGATAATGTAATGAGCAGAACTATTAAGTTATTGTTTATTTGCGATGTTAAATTAATGCCGTGGCTAATTATATTCGTTGCAAAATGGATACCATTGCTTTTATTTGACACATACCGCTTTAAAATTAAAGAAACAAAAGCAGCTTACATGAATGGCCCAACAGTTAAAAAAAAGTGCAACAAATAATAACCGTAATAGCAAAACAAAAATTATAAACAATAAGCTGACTAAAGTTAACAATCCGTTGTTCTTTTGTTTCTCAAACTTGCTCATGCAATAGGACAATCTTTTGAAATTTGTAACGCTCAACGTAATAGCTCTGGTTAATTTAAACTTATATATTGGTGGAAAATTGCCTTACAACAAAGGTATTGTTAAAATGGTTTTAACCTTTCCATTAACGTTCATTTATTTAAGCACTGTAAAATATTCCGACATGATATGACCATAGCAAAGCGCTCTGTAATAAACAGACTAGTGACCACCCCCTCGCGACAGTCAATAAATTACAACAAAAGGCTAAAACAATCACATGGCCAAAGTTAAACTTTATATAGTAGATTACAGTACTGCATAATTGCAGATATTTTGGCATTTAGGTCAGTGATAGTGTAACTACAGTATAACACCCTTATAATGGATTCGCTTTTAAACGTACGTTCGGTTATTACGTACTTGAGAGATCAGTTCAGGCCAAATGCTTAATTTATTTGTTCTCTTAAAACGCACTTCATTTACTAGGTTCTTCTTATACAACGTACAAAAAATGCGTAGACTGCATGTTTTCTTTTATAACGCACTTCACTGTTAAAACATGTGAACTCAGCAAAAGTCGTATGCATTTTGGTTGCATTGTTTGTTTAAGAAAAAGTAATCAAGAACAAGAATGACAAGGTTGCTAGAAAGCAACGAAAACACTGACGATATTTTGAACACATCCTGAAAGATGGAATAGTTATTTACATAACAAGTGCGCAAAATCGAATATTATGAACGAGCGATATTAAAGCTCGAGACGTAGTCGAGTACTTTAGGAGAGCGAGTTCATAATAGTAATCGATTTTGCGCTAGAGTTATGTACAATATTTTTGTGCCACGAACATTTTAAGACAGCGTTATTTGATTTTTTTAAATAAAAAATCTGTACTGTTGGTCCAAAATAAAATTATTTGACAGATGGGCACGGTAAAAATATTACGCACTCATTTGGGTGTGGTAATAGATCTAACGATACAAGTTTGATTATGAACATCTTAACGAAACTAGTTTCGTTAAGTGTCATAAGCAAACGGGTATTGTTCAATATTTTATATTCATCAGTAAATTCTGGTTCAATGTATTCTTGGTTTTGTAAAAAAGAGTGCAGTAATATCTATTACCGCACTGACTGCGATAATATCCATTACCCCACTGAGTGCAATAATAAAGCTCTTAACGATACTCACATTAATTTAGTAAATAGTCTAGAACAACATCGTTGAAGATAAAAATTAAAACACTTGTGCGGTAGAACCGTCATTTTGACATCAAAATGCATGCATCATTTAACATTTACCATATCGGAGTACAAAATGTTATGCACAATACTACTTACTCAAAACTCAAAACAAAACGGACACTCATACTAGATTTTTAAAACAAATATTGCCCGCTTTCGTATTATGTTTCTGAATACTTTTGTTGGTGAGATAAGTTTTCAAACTCCATTTTCATATGGTTTTGATTTTTATGTAAATACGGTGCCCTCCTCATAAGTATGAAGTAGAATACCAAGAACACATATGTATAATAGGATCAAAAATAATTTTCATCTAGTGTGGCTATGTAAGAGTTTATGAATGCAGTATAAGTCACTTAAAAATCAAATGTCAAGTTTGACATTTAAGTATACACATAGTTGCATTCATAAATTAGGAACTATTTCATAGCCATACTAGATGAAAATAATATTTGATCATACACACCAGTCATATACAAATATGTATAGAAAGTGCATCTCATATAACCAATACCACCTGAAGAACAAGGTTAACGGTCTCTGACGTCACGGGCTCGTGCCGTCGGCTAAAGTAGGTAGTTAAAGGCCGCCACGTGAATTTCTACTGAAGACCATAGCTAGCTACACTTTGAATGCAATTATTGGTTACAAGTGAGCATTTTGTACTAGACAAGTTACTTAGCGCCTTGGTTAGTGTCTGGTGCAGTTTTGCACAAATAAACACGGACTAAGTTACCATTAAAATTATTGCATTGTCACCATAATGGCGAGTTGCTGCAATTCCTGTGTGTCATTTACAAATGTAAATAAAACTGCTATAAAAGCTTTGTATCTTACAATTTAAGAAGACAAAATGTCAAATTAGCACTAGAAATGTGTACTCCTTTTTTGATCCAAGCTCTATTAAATATTGGATTCAACATTGTACGATCTAAGGGTATCGCTCATTGTAGCATCCACATAATGCGGTAGTGAATTTAGTTTTGTTTGATTATGTTATATTCAAATTACTTGAGCATTATGAAGAATTTTTTTTAAATGTTCATAACAACGAAATTGTATCGCAGCTTGTTTTAAACAGAAGATGGCTATTTAGTTCATTTTATAGGGTGCCAATATCAGCGAAAATTATATTTTATTCTACAACCAATATTATAATTCAAAATTATTGTGGTAAAATTAATAATAATCGATTCAGCCAAGGAAATGAGAGTCAAAAACAAATTTCGAATTTTATATTTACTACCTAGATTAAAAAGTTAGTTATCAAGTTCAGGGGTTGATATTACAAAAAAAGCTCACTTCACGACTGGTAACCCCGTTTCCACAGAGAGCCCTTATTTTTACGTTATACACGCTTTGCCAGAGAGCGGTGGCCTTGTTCTTCAGGTGGTATTGATATGACCCATTACCTCCGTTGCACTTCTGCACAGCATCAACAATCGACGGCACCAAAAGGTAAAAGAAGTAAACGATTATGTATGTATGCATTGCCTATAACGGCGCAAACTGATGCAAGGTGCAAATGACAACAAAAAAGCGCTATACAGCATTTATACAATTTCAAAATAGTTTAGGTTGTTTCAACTTATATGCGTCTGCACTATATCAACACCTTCACATTAATTTTAGTATTTAGTTGCTCCAAAACTGTATATCAATTTCTTTATATTTGTGATATGTAAGATTTTTTACTCATGAAAATATACATAATCTGTATATATTATTCAACGACCGCAAGAGTTTTGTTGCCAATGTATATATTGGCTCAGATGTCGAATTTGCTTAACTGCCGAAATGAATTGGGCCGATGCTACAATTGATCACATTAATTCAGCAAATCGGTGAATTTAGGTTTTACGCAGTTTCCGGGCTGAACACTTCATTTCGGCAATTGAGAGAATTCAGCAGGTGAGTTTAACATTTTTATACAGCTAGTTCAAATTAAAATTCTACTTCAAATGGTTTATCAGTGACCGATACTCCAAAAGGCGTAATTTATTTGCCTTTGCCTTGAAAAGATACGCAATACACAGACAAATTTTCATTACCAACTGAAACGACTTACATATTTATGTGCATATTGATGGAATAATCAATATAACTATTGCGCACCACTAAAGATAAGAAATTAAAAAGTACCGATTATTATAATTTCAAATACTTTAAGTCTCGTGCGATTTTAGCGAACCATGAAACTGTTTTTCCATTAGTTTCATATTTTTTTAATCTCACTGTAGTTTGTCAGGTTGGAAAAAAAGATCACTAATGTATATAATCTTGACCAGTTTTGAAGCAAGCCCCGCCCCCAATGCCTTCGCATTCTTCCCGCAAATTACCATGAATTTAACTTACGAGAAATTAAGTCGAACAAAGGATAGCTAGTCGATAATTAAATGTCGATCCAAGTTCAACGTGTTGGTATTTGTGTCAACGTTTCCCTATACCTCTCGAGGGGGCCTTAAAATATGCCATTAACTCAGCGTTTTAATTGATAAAAATTTGGGAAAAATACACAACCTAAAAACGTAACTTTATTTTCCAAGTGGCCGTGCAATAAGTCTAATAAAGAAACGCCACCGTTTAAATAATATCAATTGTTTTGATCGAACCGTTTTATATTGTTCTGGTAAGGTGGCGTAAAATCAGGTATTTGTTTATCCCTTTTATATATTATACGGCATTAATACGTGCAAAATAAATGCAAAACCATTCAATGCCGTAGTTTGGAAACTATAAAAACGTCTGTAATTCCGCAGTGATAATAATATATGGCACTGATAAAAGAGCCTTTGCCATCGGCGCTAATCAAAGTGAGTTCAAGTCGGATTTTTAACAAAGAGTGCTGATACTCGTAACACAGCTAATTCCTGTTTGTTGTATCAATTTGTTGCCATTAAAACTTAAACATTGGCACTTCATTGTCTGACGATGACCTACTCCAAGTTGGTTAAAAACAAAATCATTCGAATTGGGATTTGCAATCTGGATGAGAATGTGCAAGGCAGACTGAGTTCGTTATAAATAAGATTATTCTGAAATAATGCGGAAATACGCACCTACTATCCTACTAACGTCGCATTAGTTACACGGGGGGTAAGATATATATATCTAATGTAAACGAGGTCAAACATCTAAAAGATCTAATTCAATTATTACCACAGCAATGAAGTGTGTCTAACCAATAAAAGTGGTATGTTTGAATTATATTTAGCATTGCGCATTTGCTTCTCATAAGGAACTAGCATGTGCTATTTTTAAATTCCGATTTGAAAATAATTTTGATATATTTTTCAGTGGAATTACTATTTTGCAACATACTCGTACGTAATGATCCATAAAAATCCCTCAAAATAACTCTTCTCGACCAGTAGATGGCGCTACAGTAAAAACTTCTTTCTTCAATTCGCTACAAAATAATATTTATTGTTATTATTTCTACAGAACTGTTCGCAACAACCAGCTAAAGCTGTCCAATAATATAAACAGATCACTTTAACTAAAAGAACATATTAAAATTGCCATTTGACATGAAATCTCATGATGAAATGTTAGTTTTGTTGGAACATTGTTGGAAAGTATTCCGTAAAAGTGCATGAACTATCGTTGTAATGTTGAAAAAAGCTGTAAAGCTCCTAAAAGGTTATATTGTCGCCAGAGCTGGGCAGTAATTAATTACTTTGTAATTAAATTACTAATAAAATTCCTTTTTGTTGATTTATCTTGGAATTGAATTACTTTTTGAAAGTAATTAATTGCTACATTCAATTACTCAATTATTTTTGAGTAATGAAATTACTCTAAAAGTATTTAAATTACTTGCTGGTAATTCAATTACTAAATTACTGGCCTCGATTGGGTATTAAATTTCCAGAACGCAAAAATAAGATAAGGCCATATTAAGTTACATGTTAAGCAAATGGATGTAGGGCATTCCTGGACCAATATAAGTATAATTTATGATTTCCTATGACTAGTCGGATAACAGCTAGTTTTGTACACGAGCAAAAAGATATTTGGTGCAGGCGCGTATGTTTGTAGATGAGATGTGCATGTGCTGTGTCTTGTGTAGTATAGGCTGTGCATGAAATTACTCTAAAGTATTTAAATTACTTGCTGGTAATTCAATTACTAAATTACTGGCCTCGATTGGCTATTAAATTTCCAGAACGCAAAAATAAGATAAGGCCATATAAAGTTACATGTTAAGCAAATGGATGTAGGGCATTCCTGGACCAATATAAGTATAATTTATGATTTCCTATGACTGTCGGATAACAGCAAGTTTTGTGCACGCGCAAGGAAATAATTGGTGCAGGCGCGTATGTTTGTAGATGAGATGTGCATGTGCTGTGTCTTGTATAATATAGGCTGTGCAGGATGTAGCATTGTAGCTTGCTAATAAATGTGAGATGTTTTATCGGGATTTTTCCACTGTCTCGGGTGTTGATGATACGACGTTTCGAGAGTTTTTGGTCTACTCCCGCCATTAGGTGAATGTGCTCCTTGGTTAGTCCTGAGAAGCATTGATTTTTGTACGTATACTAGTGCCTAGTCCGGGGTTTGAATCACTGTGATTACGAGGTTGTCACTTTTACCACTAGGCTACCAGCGCGGCCATATATTTTAGTTATAAACTTATATATATGTTACCGGTATATGCTCAGTAGACAATTTTTGTAAGGTTCTGCGCAGTAGTGGCATCCAAATGGGCTTTATTTCTGCTCTAGCCTAGCTAATTGGTTCTTCTGCCAGCGCTATGTTGTAGCTTCTTCAGCATCCTACGTAACCTGTTTTCTTCTTTAGCTACAATTGATGCGTTATCCCATTGTATGTGGTCTTCGTTCCAGACGTGTTTTGCGATCTTGGATTTGATAGTTTCGCCCTTTCTAATATCCTTGCGATGTTCGTTCTGAGGCTTGGTATGCGTTATCATGTCCCTCAGAGTTCTTGTGGACGTAAAGGCAGTTCTTATGTTGAATTTGTTTGCGATTCTTTTCAGTTTGTCGGAAACTCCTCGTCATTCAGAGAACATCTTGCTAATAATTACTGTGCAAGAAGCGAAAAATATGTCTGTGGTAAGTACAGATTACAGAGTGAAGTACGGAAAAATATAATTTATTTTTTTCCACAGCAATTGACAACAAAGAGCTTCATTGTATAATATTGGTTTAAAATAATTATTTATTTATTTCAATTTTCTTGTTTAAAACGATGTCTTAGCTCATGACTATCTAAATACCACTAATAATAATATAGGGCAACAATTTCTAGTAATTAAAAAAGAAATTTAGGTTGTTCATTTACAAGTACCAAGTAATTGATAATTGAATTACTATTTAATTTGAGTAATTGAATATCTGGTAATTTTATTACTTCATTGGGTGGTAATTGGGAATTGGTAATTAATTATTTTTTCAAAGTAATTTGCCCAGCTCCGATTGTCGCTCATAATTTTTAGATGTGCCAAATTGTTTTTTAAATGAAAGAAATAAAAATATAATAGAGCTATTCTCCAATGCACATAAAATTTTATTGCGAATATATGTACGTCATTTGTTATTAACGAACAAAACCTGATCACGACGACAACGATGAAATATTGCAAATAAATATTAAAACTTTGCGCTAAACTTCAACATTCGTCCAATGAATATTGAAACAGCGTTTACTGCACTTTCGTTGACATTAGACGTAAAAACCTAATAACGTGTAATTACACGCGACAAAGCATATACGCCCATCGAATCCGCTTTTTATTTCTGAGCGAATACATAATCGAGTTACCTACACGCCCGCGATTTCTAGCAATAGGGCCCCACGCCAGCATCTGACCTCACCCCAATTAATTAAAAGCGGGAATTGCGAATTCCATTCCGTGCAATTAGCCCGAAACTGAACACATGCTGCTCCATGCAAGAACGCGAATCTTGGACGGCGGAAAGCCAAGAATCCGCTTTTTCTCTCGTTTCGTGTGACCTCTCCTACGGGGATAACAATGCATTCATAAATCGCTTGCTCACTTGTGGTGCATTTGCATAATTTAAGTACTTTAAACGTTTAAATGCTCGCGCCAAGTGAGAGTGGAAGTTGCGAATCACTGTGCATGTTACACGAGTTCTGTCTAAAAACGAAGGCGGAAGCGACGAGATAATAACACAAGAACCATGATGCAATTCTTTAAATTTCCACTTTTCTAAACACATTTTATTTTATTTAATGATGAGCCAATAATAGCATTGGCCTTAGCAGATAATACTATTGCATTTTAAATTTGTCTCCCTCACAAATTAATTAAAAAAATAATTAATAGCAATTAAATGTAATAATTGCAATACAAACCAGCAGTTATTCACATGATTGGTTTAAACAATGGGTAAAAATAGTTGCTCCTGGCAATGACGTAGTTTAATCACTATAGTGATGAGTCTTTATCATTGTATTGTTGTGTAAAAATAAATCAAATAAATACAGTTACAAAGCACCACTGTTTTGTTCAAACTTAGTGACCTTTACAAATGTTCACAATGGAAAAATCCATCAACATTAGCACACTGATAACAGAATAATGGAAATAGCTAAAATAACACATTTAAAATAAAAATTATTTTACAAACCACAGCAATCGCCCCCTTATTTTTAACCTAAACTTTATATATATGTATTTGTTGGATTCGAATCGGAAACTTCTACAAATCCGAAAATATACACTAGATTTAAAATACAAAACAATAAATAATTCCATTGTTTTAATCAGCGAAAACAAGTTTCAGACGTGGCACGTGCAAGAACAAAAATAGCTACGATTTTTAAAACTGCCCACTGGCGCTTTGATGAAAATTGGATAAAAGCAGTTGCTTTTGTGCGTTAACAGCTGCTTAGAGGGGTGTTAATTTAATTATCGACGAATTATATTTAAATGACGAATGAAAAGTAAGCAGCCGTATAAACACATCGATTTTTATAACGTCGCAGCTACAATTAGTTTCAAAGTGGGCATTAGTTTTGTAATATTGAAAGATTCAAACACTGAATTTCAAATTTCGTTGCGCAATATATGTAATTAATCTATGCAATGTGTGGGCAAAAATGCAGGTACAGACTTTAGATTAGAAACCTCAAGTCACAAAAGAACATCTGTTTGCAGTCTATAATGAACTCCTATATAATGATAAATGTAAGTGTCAGGAACGTAAAGATTAATTTTATATCATTTATAAGAATTATTACAACTGTCACTTGAAACCCAGTAATCTGTTGTAAACAAGGTCAATATAACGACAGGTAAAATAATTAAATATTTTGTTATTAATCTCCTGCATTAAGGCTGTGGTTACTGTCTTTCATTATTTATCATGGGCATTTTTTCAAATTTTTGTATACAAGCAAAGTATATAAATATTAATAAATAATGCGTCTCTACAGCTAATAATGTAGAGTTACTAGAACGAATACGGTTATTGCATAACTTCTGCTATAACGCCCTTGGTTTGAAAATTTCGAAATAGGCTAACATGGTTTCCTGTCTAGTGTATAATTGCACGCGTTGTTTGCAAGTTGCAAATACATATTTCTTATAGAAATTTACACATAAAAAACCTATACCGGGTGCCCGGTATAATGTAACATTACTAACTATGTCGGAAACGATCAGACGGATATCCAATCATGATTTGCTAAGAAATTAATTTTCTTACCGCCACAAATTGAAGGTTTGCAATACCATTTAACACATAAACATTACAACAATTTCTTGGTCAATTATTTATGATGATTATTGCAATTGTTACTCAAATATAGTAGTAATTCATTTAAACAACACTTATTAAAGAATACAACAAATCGAGTATATAGATATTATATATTACTATAGATACGGATAGTACATATATTCGGCTATAGCGTCCTCAACGACATGATATAATAAATTTCGTATATAACGTACAATTAATTGTACTGGTGTATAACATAATTATTCAGGATGTTCTTGAAATAGTTTACACATTAAAAAATGTATTCGTGACAACACCAGCGGTCACTATTGATTAATGATAGAATTAATTTTCTCATCAGTCAAATTGTCGGTTTGAGCAGGTATACCCAAATATAACGTAGGGGTAGAAGAAATGCGCAAATTATTGATTTCCTCAATATTTTAGTAACTTTTACTGCCTTGCCTTGCGTTTAAAGGATATTTACTTACGCCATATACATGGTGTTGCAGAAATATGGCGGCAAACTTAAGGAGGTTTAGGGGGCGTTGAAAAATTTTTGCACATAAAGTTTTTCTTTTAAAGCTCTCCTCAAGAGAGAGAGAGAGATTAAAAGATATTTTCTTGTGCCATATACAGGTGTTTTAAAAAGATAGTACCAAACTTAAGGAAGTTTAGGGATTAGGGACGATGAAACATGTTTGCAAATAAACTTTTTCTTTTAAATCCCTCCTCGCCAATTTGCACCATCCTAGAGGATGATTAGTTTAGAGTTTGGAACTTTTTACGGCCTTCTGATTAAAACATATTCTCTTGTGCCATATATAGGTGTTTCAAAAATATAGTGCCAAATTTAAGAAAGTTTAAGGGACGTTGAAAAATGTTATATAAACTTTTTCATTTAAATCCCTCTCCGCCGATTTGCACCATCTTACCGAGATAATTATTTTAAAATATTTTACTGCGTTTTAATTAAGAGATGTTTTCTTGTGCCATAAATAGGTGTTTCAAAAATATAGTGCAAAGTTTAGGGGACGTTGTAACATATTTGCACATAAACTTTTTCTTTTAAATCTCTCCCCGCCAATTTGCACCATCCTAAAGAGGACTGTTAGTTTAGAGTTTAGAACTTTTTATGGCCTTCTGATTAAAAGATATTCTCTTGTGCCACATATAGGTGTTTCAAAAAGATAGTGCAAAATTTAAGGAAGTTTAGGGGACGTTATAACATATTTACATATAAACTTTTTCTTTTAAATTCCTCCCCGCCAATTTGCACCATCCTAGAGGATGATTAGTTTAGTGTTTAGAATTTTTTACGGCCTTCTGATTAAAACATATTCTCTTGTGCCATATACAGTGGTGTCCAAGATAAGGAGGGCCAGTATGGGGATCTCGGTAATGGTAAGAGATACAAATTTGGTTAAATGGGAAGAAAGATGCGCAATTAAAGGACTAATAAAATGACGTCTAGAAATCCTTGATATGATTTTTAGTTTTTGAATTATCTCAAAAAAACCGAATTTTTGGATTTTCTTTTTTATTTTTTTCTGGCGTTAATATTAAAGTTAGAGCGAAACTGATTAAACTTCTTTATAGCAACTTTTAGTGGACTTAATGATTACGTTATCAATTTTTTTATCCGACGTTTCGTCTTCGAGAAACCATCATCAACTTCATTTTTTTAAATACGGTCCTGGTTTTTTGATGCCAAATTTGCAAAGCCCTTGTTACTCTGAATTCAACAATGTGCCACATATTATGGTTTACTTACGTTTCGAGCTTTTTTCTGATCATTATCAGAAAATTTTTTAGATACGGACCTGCATTTCTCATAATTTTGTAAAAATAAGTTCATACAGTAAGTTAGGCCTTTTTACATGCCGTTAAAATATTAAAATGCACATCATAATATCATAATTCTGATACATTAATTTAATAACCAACCAATAACTATTAACAATAAACAAAAAAGAAATGAACAAAAGATAGACAGAAAGAATAACAAAACGAACATGGAAACAATGTAATAGGTATTAAATTTACAGAAGGTATTCAAAAAGGTTGCCATCATTCTCTAAGCATAAATAGCATCTTCTAACTGTAGAATCTAAAACATTATTCAGCAATACTGGCGTTATACTTTGAAAGGCTTCAAGAACAATCTTCTAAGTTCTTCTTCTATTTCAAAACGTTAAATACCTATTACATTGTTTCAAGGCTCGTTTTCTCATTCTTTCTGTCTATCTTTTGTTCATTTCTTTTTTGTTTATTGTTAATAGTTATTGGTTGCTTATTAAATTAATGTATCAGAATTATGACATTATGATGTGCATTTTAATATTTTAACGGCATGTAAAAAGGCCTAACTTACTGTATGAACTTATTTTTACAAAATTATGAGAAATGCAGGTCCGTATCTACAAAATTTTCTGGTAATGATCAGAAAAAAGCTCGAAACGTAAGTAAACCATAATATGTGGCACATTGTTGAATTCACAGTAACAAGGGCTTTGCAAATTTAGCATAAAAAAACCAGGACCGTATTTAAAAAAATGAAGTTGATGATGGTTTCTCGAAGACGAAACGTCGGATAAAAAAATTGATAACGTAATCATTAAGTCCACTAAAAGTTGCTATAAAGAAGTTTAATCAGTTTCGCTCTAACTTTAATATTAACGCCAGAAAAAAATAAAAAAGAAAATCCAAATATTCGGTTTTTTTGAGATAATTCAAAAACGAAAAATCATATCAAGGATTTCTAGACGTCATTTTATTAGTCCTTTAATTGCGCAACTTTCTTCCCATTTAACCAAATTTGTATCTCTTAGCATTACCGAGATCCCCATACTGGCCCTCCTTATCTTGGACACACTGTATAGGTGTTTCAAAAATATAGTGCCAAATTTAAGGAAGTTTAAGGGACGTTGAAAAATGTTATATAAACTTTTTCATTTAAATCCCTCTCCGCCGATTTGCACCATCTTACCGAGATTATTATTTTAGAATATTTTACTGCGTTTTAATTAAGAGATCTTTTCTTGTGACAAAAATAGGTGTTTCAAAAATATAGTGGAAGTTTAGGGGACGTTGTAACATATTTGCACATAAACTTTTTCTTTTAAATCCCTCCCCGCCAATTTGCACCATCCTAAAGAGGACTGTTAGTTTAGAGTTTAGAACTTTTTACGGCCTTCTGATTAAAAGATATTCTCTTGTCCCATATATAGGTGTTTCACAAATATAGTGCCAAATTTAAGGAAGTTTAAGGGACGTTGAAAAATGTTATATAAACTTTTTCATTTATATCCCTCTCCGCCGATTTGCACCACCTTACCGAGATTATTATTTTAGAATATTTTACTGCGTTTTAATTAAGAGATCTTTTCTTGTGCCAAAAATAGGTGTTTCAAAAATATAGTGGAAGTTTAGGGGACGTTGTAACATATTTGCACATAAACTTTTTCTTTTAAATCCCTCCCCGCCAATTTGCACCATCCTAAAGAGGACTGTTAGTTTAGAGTTTAGAACTTTTTACGGCCTTCTGATTAAAAGATATTCTCTTGTCCCATATATAGGTGTTTCACAAATATAGTGCCAAATTTAAAGAAGTTTAAGGGACGTTGAAAAATGTTATATAAACTTTTTCATTTATATCCCTCTCCGCCGATTTGCACCACCTTACCGAGATTATTATTTTAGAATATTTTACTGCGTTTTAATTAAGAGATCTTTTCTTGTGCCAAAAATAGGTGTTTCAAAAATATAGTGGAAGTTTAGGGGACGTTGTAACATATTTGCACATAAACTTTTTCTTTTAAATCCCTCCCCGCCAATTTGCACCATCCTAAAGAGGACTGTTAGTTTAGAGTTTAGAACTCTTTACGACCTTCTCTTGTGCCATATATAGGTGTTTCAAAAAGATAGTGCAAAATTTAAGGAAGTTTAGGGGACGTTATAACATATTTGCATATAAACTTTTTTTTAAATTCCTCCCCGCCAATTTGCACGATCCTAAAGAGGATAATTAGTTTAGAACTTTTTGCGGCCTTCTGATTAAAAGATATTCTCTTGTGCCATATATAGGTGTTTCAAAAATGTAGTGCTAAATTTAAGGAAGTTTAGGGGACGTTATAACTCTTGTGCCATATATAGATGTTTCAAAATTATAGTTCCAAATTTAAGGAAGTTTAGGGGATGTTGTAACATATTTGCATATAAACTTATTCTTTTAAGTCACTCCCCACCGATTTGCACCATTCTAAAGAGGATGATTATTTTAGAACTGCTTACTGCCTTCTTATTAAAAGATATTCTCTTGTACCATGTATAGGTGTTTCAAAAATATAGTGCCAAATTTAAGAAAGTTTAGGGGACGTTCCAACACTTTTGCATATAATTTATTTATTTTGAATCTCTCCCAGGCAAGTTGTACACTCCTAAAAATGACAGCTTAGACTTTTTTAATGGATAAGAATTTGATGATACAAATTATATATTAGGAAGCTTGATTTATTAAAACTCTTTTCGCCCTTTTAGTTTTTGGCATTTATATTTTTTGTGTAAAAAAGTAAAATACAGTATTATGCACGACACAGTTATTCAGCAAAATGCTTTAGAACATCAAGTATTTTATATTTTGCATAAACGCTATTAGCTTTATGAAAAACTGAAAAAGATAAGAACGTTTTTAAATAATTCAGGCATTTTAGTACATATTTTTTAGAATCAAATTCTTTGCAGTTCTAATAAAACCATTTATAAGGGTTGCTAATTTGAACCCTTTGAGGTCATACGTAAAAATTAAAAAAAAACATAAATAAGTCTGCTATTGGTAAACCACATCTGCCAATTTTCACCTTAGTACCCTTTTCCAGTTTACAATAAAATGATTTAAAAACCACCCCCATTAGAAGGGTGTAACTCGAAAAAAGCGAAAAGCAATCTAAGAAAAAGTTTATATGCAGAAACGTTTCATCGTCCTCTATAACCTCCTGATGTTAGGCACCATTGTTTTGAAACACCCTGTATACTTGTACTCTTTACAGCGCTTTCGTTCATAACGTTCTATTTTTAAAGATACGTACAATCAGGGTTATATTTTTCATTTTTCGTTTATGTTTATCTTACAAATTCAGAGCTTATACTGTATACATATATTTTCATCCCGTATGCAGAACGATGATTATTTTAAAAAAAAATGCAGATATTTGTTTTTTCATGTTAGAGAGAAGATTGCCTACCTGCTGTTTACAGGTTATAGTAATCAAAAATCGATATCCTTTTTATAGCAATTCTACCTCTCACTTTGTCTACTTGGAAAATTAGTTTAAAAGTTCGATACATTATTGATTCCACTTTAAAAGTTAAGTACACTAAAACATGGTTTCTTGCCCGCTATTTACTATATTTACTACATATGTTAAATCTACTACAAGAAAATGCTTTTCTTGTGCCGGAGAATAATAATTTATTAACAACCGTGGCTTGTACATTACAAAAATTGCCCAAGTGCACCCCTGACATTTGAGGGGAGAAATTTCCCGGGGTCTTCCGTTTCCTTGGCCGTGAAAACCCCCACTGAAGATTCACCAATCTTGTTTTTATTGCTCAGGGCAAAAAACTCCAACAAGCTACTGCTAACTGAGCATTGCAATGATGTAAGGGCTGTACAGAGCGAATAAAATTAATTCGACAGTGTGTAAAACTGGAATTTAAATTAGTAGGGGGCTGAATGCTCCCCGAGCACAGCACGCGAGCTAGTAACTCGGAGGGATGCTGCATTTCTGCTCCATTCTACCCCTTCTTTGTTCGCAAACCGAATGAATGGTAGAGATTAACGAACGCCGGCTGTGTGCGTCCCTTCTATTACTTTGGGACGCATCCAGCGACGACGCTAAACGACGCCATGACGTCATGCCAGGCAACTAATTTATACCCAGTTATAGTCGCGAGGAACCCCTGAATTGTTGATGCGCTATATTTAGCCACTTTTGTGCGAAAGGCTGGCACAATCCTATTAAACGCGAATCTCAACTGAATTCCGTTTTCGGGGAAGCCCAAGATGCATATCGGCGTGCGAAATCCAGATATGGCGTTAGGCTGGCGCCTTTTTAATAAGGAAGAGCGGGCGCCAAGCTGCTGGCGTCAATTAAACTGAATCCGAATGCTCTAGCGGCACTGTTGCCACATTGGAAGAAATTTCATTCAAATGCTAAAATATGAGCATTGAGAAGATTTTCCATTTTAATGTTAGTTATGGAGGATTTTCAAAATAATAAAGCTTTAATACGAATTTATAGATCCTATTATTAATGACTGCAATAAAAACATATTCCTTGCTGTAAGTGTATATCATCTGTTGACATTTTCTTCAATCTCTGGTTGGCCATGTCCGTTTACAGTTTTCACATTGTAAACATGGCTATTAAAATGTTATTCATTTTGAATGTACACAATAATGAATTTTAACTGATCCCACTACATTTCTCATTTTGAAAAACGGTTATTTAATTAATAGTTCACTGAAAACAATACAAAGCTTTTAAAAACTATAAATATAAAACATATAACAGCAATTTAACTTATTAAAAAGATTTTATGGCCCACAAGATATTAAATAAAATGTGAATAAACTATACTTCATTTTTCTTTGTTGAATTTTATTTACATTTCTAGTTAGATTAGTAACTAGATGGAGTCGAAAATCTCGAAAAAAAGTTTTGGTGACAATATTCAAGAAGTTTTTAATGCGATCTGGCAACTATGTCTAGCGGTAGCTGCGGCCAACTTCCCATATTAGTAAGTTTTCTTCAGCCTGCATACGTATCTAAATTATGTATCGACGCTACTATTATGCTAGTGAATGAACTACATGTTCAACTTGACTTAATAGGCAATTAACAGTTAACGGAAGTTGTAAATTAGAAAACTCTTGTGCAGTTGACTTCGGCCCAAAGGTTAACTCTTAAAACGGGGTTAACTTTGTACGCCAAATTCAAGGGTATTTTATTTGTATAGGGCCAATTGTGCCACCTAAGCGTGATATCTCGTATGCAAATCCGATGGAATATGCTGATGGCTCCAGGTGAACACCAGAAGCATCGTGCAGATCATTCTTTAATGTTATGTAAATAGATGTTTTATCCCATCATTATACAGGATGAGGTGCTAAAGTTTCAAAGGATGTCACGAAAATTGCAAAGAGGCAGATACAGAAGCCAAAGAAAAATTCATTTGATTATTTTATAATTCAAAATAGAGGTCAACGTTCTCTAAAAAATTGTCGAAAATAATTTAGTATATAAGAAATAAAAACTCCTCATTATTTCTTAAGTTTGGTATATTTCTATTGGCCCTAATTTATTTTTAAATTTGCTATACAGCTATAGTGTCTAAAGGACACGTGTCTTAAAACTTGAATTTAAGTCATTTTGTTTATTAAAAAATTTAAAACCTGCGTCTATTCCAATATTTAGGGAACTGACAGTAATGTACTATTGACTGTTTTTTTCTAAATTAAGGCTAAAAGTTACAATGTGGTATCATATTATTAAGACACTTTTCAATATATGGATAAAGTAATTGTATAAAGAGACTTGTTATCAACAGTAATGTATTAAGTGCATAGTAACTTGCCTATAATACTGGCTATAGGGATGCACGACCGCTTGTCACAACGAAAATAGGGACGACACCGTAGGTGGAGTGCCTATTTTCAGGAGTAATAATCAAGAGTGCATCCCGAGCCAGTATTATCGATGCAAAGAAACTATGACTATGCATGACTATTGCAGAAATAAACCCAAAAAATATGGCAAGTTATTGTCAGTGTCAGTAAACAGTTTTTGGTAAATGATAACACGAAATTGATAAGTGTAACGGTTGCGGTTAGCAATTTAACACCATCGGATTGGTCTAAAATTTGAGATTTGATTTGTTTTATTGGTCAAATCGCACCATTTGACATAGGCACGCAATAGTCATATTAAGCTGTCAAAACGAGCATATAAATAACTATAGCGAAATTAGAGTCAAGCACATATATGTACCATTGTATGCAAAAGTATCTGGGACATGTAGTATGGCTAATTTTAGAAATGTTTACACTGTATGAACTTGGCTTATGCAAAATCTAGAATGACAGTCTCAACGCTCTCGACTGACTGACACTGACACACCGACAGTATTGTGACAAGGTTGCTTTGATATTAAATAAATATACTGCCATGTTTACAAAGTATTTAACCCATATATAGAGCGTCCTGATTCCACGCAATATATTTTTTAGATAGTAAAAAATTGCTGTTTAGTTTTGTCAAAAATTAGAGCAGATATTAAACCTAGATTTGGTAAACTCAAAATAACATTAATTAGGCGAATGCGTTAACTAGCGCCATCTGGTGGCGTAGACTTTTAAAAATAATATACTTAAACCAAATATATTAACATATCGATATTACTGAAATAATTCCATCAATAAATGACGTAAGAATGGAAACAAATGCGAACTACACCGAAATTACACTTTTTGAGCTTTGATTGCATTTATTTCAAAAACCGTTAAACCTGCTGACGTGTACCAAGCATACCTTATTTTAGTAGTAAATTATCCTTAAATACATATAGCAATAATTTTAACATATTTACATGAAAAAAAAATGGTTTGGTTAAGGCCAAATTTAAATGCAAACTCGAATTTAAGTATAACGTAAAGTTTCGTCTAACATGAAACTTTGTGTAGTGTTTGTAGTATACAGTATCGTTAAGTTGAAAAAACTTGGGTTGGTATTTACAGGAATTATCCCATAAATCATATTTAGAAAAGAGAGTGAATCTGCGTGAGTGCGTCATGTGAATCTGCGTGAGTGCGTCATCAGGCTGGATAGTCATCGATCGGGCTTACTTCCTCCTTACATCATCTTCTCCACTTCATCATAATTTCATAATAAACCAGTGTGTTACGTAGTGCTTGTGTCCGAATGGTTAAACCAGCGTACATAAATCAAACAAGTAGAGACACTCATGCCAAATGTTGAAACCAATCTAGAGTGCCATGAACAGCGACTCGGGGGGTATTTCTAAGCTTGCCCACCAGGTGGAAAAACAACGCGTGCCAACCTAAGGTCACTTACTTAAGGACCTTATCCCAACCTAGAGTTCCTGCATATCAATAATAAAATAATTTTAATATTATACGGGAACTCTATTCCAACCTTGATGTGGTAAAGTAGTGGCGCCACCTGTGGGTAATATCGGGAAGTACCCTCTAGGAGCCTTCACGGTCTTTCAAATCGGTATTTTGACATCAAAGGAACCGTCAGTGAGTGTCTCTACTTGTTTGATTTATGTACGCCGGGTTAAACCGTCTGACAGAAATCAGGTACCCTCTGGGAGATTTTGATATTTTATAAGAGACTAGTGGCCCGGCAAACGTTGTTCTGCCCAAAAATAATTTGTCTCTAAAACCCAGTTTCACTCTCGATATTTTCCAATTTTCCGGCTTTCCCTTTGGATTTTTCCGAATTTTAAATAAGACGACAACAAAAAAAAAAGAAAAATCATCCAAATCGGTCAAGTCGTTCTCGAGTTTTTGCGTTACTAACACACTAACACACGGCGATTGATTTTTATATATAAGAAGAAGAAGAAAAAGAAGAAGATGAAGAAGAAGAAGAAGAAGAAGATTGTACTGCAACGTTGAGTTACCAAATAATATTTTCGACATAATAAACAAAACGTTTTGTATAAAAAAATACATTAAAGTTATGTCAAAACATGACAATTAATAAAGAGCACCGTATACAATGTGTTTTACTTCATAGAGACAAACGGATATGTATCATTTAATTTTTAAATATTTTAATTTTATATTTCTACCTATATGACTTTTAAATAAATCTTCATCGCCACACGTATGTCATAGTAAACCACCCTGCTGCAATTAAAACGATATCTAAAAAAGACCATTAATACTGAAGATAGAACCAAATGTTATTAGGTACAGTTGTTAGAACTACGAACTATCCACAAATAAAAAAAGGCATTTTAACTTTTCTCGAGTAATTTTTTGGAAGTGAAAGATTTTGTTTTTAATTTGACATTTTACTCGATTTTCATTATATAAAGCACCACCAGGTATCAGCATTGAATTTCTAAAAAGTTGAAAATGCAAATTCTCACAGAAAGTTTCATATTTGGGCATAATTCGTAATTCCAACAACTTTTCTTAATGACATTTTGTTCTAATTTCATGATTGATGCAATCTTTAAAATGTTTATTTTTATTATAGCAGACTGGTGTTCTTATATATATAATTGTGAAAATTTTATCTACGACTGCCTAAAATTGAGAAAAGTGCATTAAGAGAAATGTCAGATCTGTCATTTTCAAAAATATTTTAGTAGGCAAATGTCATTATGTCATTCATTTGACACTATTTCTGTTACGTAATGAAGTCATTAGACAAATCAATTGCGTAATGACACCATTACATAACTGAGTGGTGTAATGAGCTTCATTACCTAACTGAAATGGTGTCAAATGAGTGACGTAATGCGTTACTTATCCCACTGGAGTAGATAAAACATATTATATCAGTGCAACACTTCCTCAAGGTTATTTATATTGCACACAAATTAATCTAAATAAAAAGTGAAAAAAAACAACTAGAAGGTCTAAAACTGAGCCAATTTTGAATTCGTAATGTTATTCGAGTGTTTGACATATTTCAGTATTAAAAATCAATCTACTTTTACAATACCAAACTTATAAAAAAATAACCAATCCAAACGAGCTAAGTTACACACTACCGAATTTCTGTTTTAAAGGAATTACACTATTTTTATTGTTTCGTCCATACTCATTTGTGCTACTTGAATTAAAATTTAATAGAACCCTAATGGCTGCCATTCACTGAAAAAAATAAACTGTAAAAAAACACTTGCTCCCATAATCTAACCTACAAAAAATAATGCCACAGTCCAGAAAAACATGATTGATTTTCCCATTTAACCCAAAGCCCTATCACTGTTCTAAAGCTAAATTATGAAGGCAGCACAGCTGTATTTTTTTTCTGCTAAGCTTTTCTGGATCACACGTGTGTGGTGACGTCACACCCCACCGCCTGCCATTATTTGATCCCACTCCCGCAGATACTACACCCCCTCGTTATGGACGACGAACAGATGGCCACTGTACAAACTAAATGGGACACCTAATTTCGTAGGCATTATTAAACTTTTCAGTGGTGAGCTGTTTGCATTTATCTTGATCTTTCCTCTCACGGATGCTACATGAACTTCGGTGATTCGATAGTTGGGAAAAGTGACGAAACACGCGGTTGTGGTTGTATGCAAATGGCTGACCTTTCGATTGTTGTCTAATTCGACCTTCCTGAGTAATAAACTATAAAAAATTGGCACGAATTATAATTCTAGCGATTGCGATCTTTCGAGTATTAAATTTATGGGAATTTATGTTAACACCTAATTCTGGTAAGGTTTCTTCATCTAAGAACCTCGAGGACGTGGTTTGATTTACTATAATTGTATTATAATTCACCAATTCATATAAAAACCGCGGGGAAAATTATGGCAAATGCAATCGTACAAAAATTATAATATTGTAATATCTTAAAAATGGAAGTAATAAAACTTGTTTCGGGACTGCTAGAGATTAAATGCACTGCTAAGAAACTTGAACAAAACGTTTTTGGTAACAGTTTACTGCTGGTCTTCCTTATATAGAAACGTATAAATATGGTTTAAATTGGATTGGGAAGAATTGCCAAAAATCCTTCAAAACTGCATCATTTGCTACTGAATATTAGCGGTTCTTTACAATTAAATGACATTTTAGTTTATTCGTTATAATAAATTAGTTTTAAACATTACCTAATATTCAATTTATCAAAAAAACATCCTTAAAAATTTTATGTATACTAAAATATTGTAACTTTTTGCTTGATATCATACACGAAACGTTCTAGTCTTTCTTAGAATACGAAGAAGCGTGCGTTTTGAGAAATGACTAGGAATTTAAATAAAAAGGGAGTTACGTGATTTACATATCAGGCAATAAGGCGCCTCAGGCCTCTATTTGTATGTTAGGTGCATTGTCTCTTAATAATTCATAAACTAGTGACTGCATGTCTAGGTACACATTTTCCTTCAAAACGTACAATTCACACACTGGAATTAACTATTATGAAGTGGCCTCGTAATTAGGATCATTAATCAAGACGAATTTACCTATGGTCGTAACAGCGCTCCCCATCCTTGCAAAGCAACTGATTGGTAAGCTGCCCAGTTGTAAAGTAATTATTTAAGAAGTTTTAAAAACTAATGAATGGAGAGTTTTGTAACAAGAGATCAATAAAAAACCAATTAGGGTAGGCTGTGATATGTGTTATACGTTTGGCAGTACTGAAGTGTATTGTCAGTCTATGTCAAATTCCAGATTTGCAGGTTAAGTTTTACCTCAGTCTGTGTCAAACAACAAACAAAACCTAACCTACTAATCTCGAATTTGGCATAGACTGACAATACACTTCAGTACTGCCAAACGTATAACACATATCACAGCCTACCCTAATTGGTTTTGTTATTGATCTCTTGTTAGCATGTTCATAGGGTTACATGTTGGCATATTAATGAAGACTTTAATGCAACTTTGCTAATTCCATATCTGTATTAGGATTTCAGTACGATTGTAAAACTGTTTCCTACCATACACACTTCATCGTCCAATAATTCACTATTACTGTTATACAAAATTAATTTGTTAACTTAATGCCTAATTAAACTCATTTACATTAAGATAAACCATTGTCAATAAATAGTTAAAATAAATTTTGCTAATAAAATATAATCACTTTCTGCATCGCGCTGCCACCATTATCACACACAAACACAAATTTCCAAAGGTTAAGACCCAATTTACTCACAATCGGCTAATTACTTAATTCGAAAAGGTCATCAATACAACCTTCACTTGCGTAATGACAATGCAAACAAACGGCTGTCAGTAGCACAATAAAAGGATACATTTCTTGGAAGAAATCTAGATGCGGCGGTTGTAAAATGTCTAGCGCTGATAATACCTGAAAATGACGGATTGCTTTAGTCAAAAACAGATACGTTCAGTTAAGAGTTTCTCGGGTGCGTGCCTGAAAACTGGAGTATCCGGCCCTGCGCACGGGAAACTTTTATTGAGTTCTCTAATCAACACTCCAGTGACGCACTGTTTTTCTTTTGATAAATTATTTCTATGGTATGACGCATGACGGAACAATGAATAGCGCCCTTGCCTATTTCATGTGATACTAAGAATAGTAAAAGGGCGCATTAACCGCTGCTAAAACTTACGTTTTCGTGCTTGAAGTAGCAGAGCATTTTCAGTTCTCTAAACACTCTCTTCGATGAAACTAGCGATTGGAACACATTTGGTAACTTTTTGAGGGCCACTCTTCTGCCGTCTCTGGGGTCCGTTACAGCCCTGAAAAAAAAGAAAACAATTAGTAATGAATGCGTCAATAATTATTTTGTGAAAAATAGTGAATCATTCCCTAATTAACGAGTTACACATCCAAGAGACGAGGATAGGAACAGCAAAAAGAGAGAAGTGCAAGGAAATTATAAAAACTCAATTATATTGGCTATTAAAATAGTAATTCGTCAGGTACCTGAAAACAATAGGTGCTATTTGACATGGTTTTTAATGGCACAGTGCCATTGAAATTTATTTTATATGTCTAAAGTTACAAAAGCGCACAATGCGCCTTGTTCTCCTTCGAATTGTTAGAGAACAAACGCGCAGGCAAGAATCGCTAAACAACATGGAGAAAGTTGCCTTCAGTTACTTCATTTTTTAATAATTTTTGCGTAACTTAAGAAAGCAGTAACACTTGGTCGCGCTATTCTATTTGTAAGAATAGGGAGAAAATGCAATCTATATTATCGATTTGAGAAACGTTTCCCAGCTTACAAGTGTAAAAATATATCTGCGGCCTGTTCTCTAAAACTGCTTGATAACTAATTCAGTGATTCAATAAATGCCCCTAAGTTCACTGTGGAAACTAAATTATGTACTTCCTAAATTGTTTGTTATAGACAAGGTCTACGCATATGGAGTACCAGGTACCTTAGACACCGACTGCTTTCGTCATATGGTCGAAGTCCTAGTTAGAGAATTTTGTCGAAACCCTAGCAAGGGATCTTTTACATGCTACACATCGTAGTTGTAGTTACATGGAACCCACTTCCGAATGATGGCATTCTGTAGGCTTTCAGACGCATTTTTTTATTTTTAAAAACCTAGCCGGAACCGAGAATCGAACGCGCGAACCAGCCCCGGCTTACCTATATTGTACTGTATCACATTTTAAAATAATAAATGTCGACATAATCATTGTCATCTCTTGCAGAGGATAATTTATGGTGTTACGAGAAGGGTTCATTTAATCAAGAAGGTAGTGATGATAAACACAATAACGTTGTGTGTAAACCAAGCACATGTACGTAAATTTTCATCGCCTATCTAGAATGGAACCACAATTTGAGAAAAGTTCGAGAAATTTAACAGATTTATTGTAAATAGCATGGCTGAACAAATTAGTATAATATAAAACTGGAAAATTATAATACAATTTAATAAATCTTACAAACAGCTGTCCGCGGTATGTTACAGACACACTATATTATTATACAATAAGTATGCAAATACAAGTTCTGACCCATTAAAATTCCATCTCTGAATGTGGTAGTTATAGGTCTTACTGTAATAATGTGTTTAATTACAAAATCTTGCAGCATTTACCAGATCCTGGTTGCAATACAAGTTATCCTTTTCACAGTAACTAAAGAGAAGTAGCAGAACCGATCAGCTTAGTTTGTTTCTTCGAAGCTTGAAATTAATGTATAATCCATATTATATACAGGGTCGTAACGTGAAATATGCATCATAGGTATTTCAAGGTGACAAATCTTTAGTGGTTAGTTTAGTACAATATTTAACACTGAGGTTACAGCTCATCCTTAACGCCAAAATCTAATTATGAATGAATAAGATAAATTATAATTTTATAAAACAAAATGATAATCAATATTTTCGTCGTCTCGAACCGTAAAAACGAAGAAATTCTGTCGGTGCCATGAAATTAGTAACTTTAAACAAATACATTTTATATATTAAATCTACATTATATACAGGGTGGTAACATGAAATATGCATCACAAGCATTTCAACGTTGTAAATCTGTACTGGTTAGTTTAGTACAACATTTAACACTGAGGTTATAACGCCTCCTTAACGCCGAAATCTAATTATGAATGAATAAGATCAATTATAATTTTATAGAACAAAAGATAATCAATATTTTCATCGTCTCGAACCGGAAAAACGAAGAAATTCTATGGGTGTCGTGAAATTATTAGCGTTAAACAAATACATTTTATATGTTGTTTATGTATGTGTTTGCAAAAGTTGTAGAAAAGCTGGCAATAATTCTAAAGCCAACATCGACGCCCACCAACAAGATTATTATTAATTCCATCACGAATTATTTGAAGGTACATAATATAGAAACGTGAAGCAAATTCTTTTGAACGATAGAAACAAAACAATAATTAATAAAAACCGATACATCATAATATACGCCAAGGTAGCATATTTTATTCTCATATTACACTTAGAAGAAAATGCTGGGATTTGGTAAAAGGGAAAATTATGAGTATGGAATTTCAGTTAAATGGGAAAGACATCATCGCCCATACAAAACGGATCGTAATGTTAAAAAAGATGAATTTTGACTGCGTTTGCAGACACAATGTGAGAAAAAACAAGAAGTTCTAATAATTGGAAGAGATGCCAACGGAAGGGTGGGAAGAAATTATTCAGATGAAGAGAAATGCATCCATTAGCAAGTTCGGTGAACATGCAATAAATATAAATGCACAACGAATAATAGACTTGTGTAGAATGAATGATTTATTTGTGGCTAACAAGACGTTAATCTACAATCAAAGAAGAAGAAAGAAAAAGACATGGGTAATTGCTAAGTTTGAACATATAAGTATTAAGAGGCATATATTGTTAATTAAAGAATATGAGCAAAAGTTCCAAGAGCTTAAAATGAGAAACGTTGAGTTGGAAGCAGATGTCTTTGAAAGAATCTGGAAACGTTGAAAGAAGTGGAGCTGGCTGCCACATAGAACGCTTGCGGCGAACGATAAACGCCATGGTGGAAGGGTGAGATAAAGTTAAAAAAAGAGCGCGAAAAATACATTTGTTACCAAAGTCACAAGAAGAGTTCAGCTTATACAAGTAAGAGATGAAAAAAATGAAAGAACTGGTCAGAAGATCCAAAAGAGAATCGTGGAAAAACTTTGGAGAAGAACTACAACAGGGAGGGAGGAGACGGAAACGAGAAAATGTGGTATACCTAGAATGCGTTGAAGGAAAAGAGAAAATTCAACAAGGATAGACTGAATATTTCTGTGGAAGTAAACGATAACGAGGATATATCGGAAAAAATTGCAGAAGCACTAAACACACTTAAAAATGAAAAGGAATAAACCCGAAAATTTTGAAGAAAATGCGAAAGAGAGAAGAAACAGTGCTAAGGAGAGTAACAAACAGCTTTAGAAGAATGGCAAACAGTTATAATTTATACCATTGCACAAGAAATAGGATAGGTATGCGTGTGATAATTATAGAGGGATATCTTTACCATGTATTGCAAGTAAGATCCCACGAATGGGTGCTAGAGGGAACACTTAAAAAGTTAATTGGACCAATCTTGGAAGATATTCAAGCAGGATTAAAAGGGGAAGAAGCACTCACGAATGAGCATTTACTGTAAGACACATACGCGAAAAACATCAAAAATGAGCGAGAAGATCTATACCTATGTGTACGTTCGGCATAAATCCGTGTGGAAGTCTGGAAAGCGTTAGGAAATCGAAGGATATCTGAAGAACTAATCGATGTAATAAAAAGCATTTACAGCTGCACTAGTAATATGATACGAATAAAGAATTGCACAACAAAAGAATTTGTGACGAAAAAAGAAGTTACGCAGGGTAGAGTATATTGAGCCCCTTATTATTTATTACGGTTATGGACGAAATTGCAAGATTGGTGAGAGAACTGAAGTAGTTGTGGGACATCGAAAACTGCAACCTGTGGTAATCAAAGAGCTAGTAATATGATAGGGATAAAGAATTGTACAAGAAAAGAATTTGTATGACGAAAAACGGCGTTACGCAGGGTAGTACATTGAGCCCCTTATTGTTTACGGCGGTTATGGACCAAATTACAAAATTGATGAGAGACTGAGAACTTATAAAACTGTAACCTGTAGTAATCAAATAGCTAATGTATGCGGATCATTTGCTTCTCTGTGCATCATCCAAGAGCAATCTCTCAAACAAAACTATAGATTCTGAAAAAACTATAGAAATATAAACAATATATATAAAATCCACTGGCGTCTGTCGCAGAAAAAGGTAACCGACTTATTTTAACTTCCTGATCAACTAGCAACAAGAACAGACATTTCTCCGAACCTACGGTTGATAAGAAAAATTCAATATGGTAATTTTAAGGAGAGTCATCTTTTCAAGTTTCGACTCCTTCCAAAAGACGTAGAAACTTGAAATTTTTATAGGAGTTCGTCCATACCATAGGAACAGCCCTTAGAGCCAAAAATTACTAAAATAGTACATAGGGGTTGAAGTATCGGGAATGAAATGGAATAGGGGTCGTTGTGCAAACATTTCTTCACTCAATGGGAAACTTTTTTCATTGGCGTAACCTATAGCTTTTAGTGACTCAATGATCTCCTTAAGGTCCAAATCAACTTTTAATATCAAACCCAGAGATATTTATCGGGGCGCAATTTATACACATCCAGTAGGTGTGCCTGCCGAAGAAAAGTTTATATTATGATGAAAATAACAGAAACTATTATTATAAAAATGGAGACTCCCTTTAACCATATATTAATGATTGAAGATAATGATTTATGGAGCGGAATCATGGTAATTTGACGGAGATGCATAGAAGTACATATGTTAAAAGCTGAAGTGCTGTCAAAGAGTGCTAGGAGCTACAACAAGGTATAGACTAAAGTATACAGGACCAAGACAGGAGTTAGGAGTGAAATCACTAGAACAAACAATCGAAAAAAGACAACTTGGTTGGTGGGGATACATGATGAAAATACCGGAAATAAGACTGACCGAAGAAATATGGAAATGGAAGTTAAATAATGGGGTAGGGGAAAGCCAAAGAATAAAATAAAATCATCATTTATGTCTATAGAAATTTAAAAAGTAAGTTGCGCTTCCACAAAAGTGAACGAGTCTCGACAACGAAATATCAAAGGGGTGCTGACGATAAACAAACAAATCATAATTAATGAATAGTTTTAGAATCAAAACCCATAATTGCATTTCGTCTTCTAAGAGCCATTTTATACATAAATATGTTTTTAGTAATACACATGACCGTTTGGAACGACGTAAATAGCTTGGTGATAGTAAAATCCCAGAGGCTACTGCCATTGAAAGCTGACGTAGTTTCCTTCGTGACACATCAGATTTATTGGTGCATTTTCCTTTGCGAGTTCCTGCGTAGATAAGAAGCAAAATGCCACGCTTAATTAAGTGCAGAGAACAATCTACTTGTAATCTTTCGCTTGTGTTCGTAAGCATAAAAAAATGAATGGACAAATGTTAATCTAAATTTTACTCCTATTTTCAAATAAAACTTGTATTTCTGGGCTGTGTTTTTAAACAAAACACAGAATGATCACATGCTAGAAATAAAGTACGATCGCATGCTAAAAATGGCTGATAAAAATTGGCAAAACTCGTGCGAATGTAAGCTAAAAAAATTCCATCTTCCTTGGAAAAAATGTAACCTCAATATTTGCAATTTGCCAACCGATAAAAGCAGGAATTCCAAACATGTCGCTGCCGGATTTAATATGGAAATGCTAGGCTGATCTACGAACAGTGTCCGTTCCACAAAAATGTAAGCGATCAACGAAACAAGTTGTAGACCCGAAGGTTAATTGAAAACCTCGCGAACGAGAGTACGCATGCAGTGCTACAACCTTTGTGAGGTCAGCTGCTACTAAAAATAGCCGGGCTTTAAAATCAGATGATAAATGTTTTCCTTCGACCATTCACGTGTACGTATTTGCCATTGCTGTTAACTTATCATTCTCTCCGTTTATTTTGTTCGTTATACGCAGGATTGTTCTTAATGCTACTTTATTTTTAGGATAAGCCGCGAAGCACACGAGGATGTTGAACTTGGTGCGCTTCCAAGGTGGACTAAACGAGGTTGGTTCAAGGTCTCCCGACGCTTTGTTCTAAGCTGATTCGCGTATCAAAAATTTCTGCGTCACTTCCGACCATTTTGGGCATCGGTTTTGAGAATCGCCGGCTTATCTCCTGGCAGGATACTTTTCCGACGCCTCTTTGGGGGTCTGGGGAATTTTTGAGTTTGGCCATGCTTGGGATCAGCTAACGGATCTGGTTTAGTGTAACGAACTTGACTGAACGGGAGATAATGAAAGCGAAAATTTAGCGATGTCCACACTTCGTCGCTTTCATGTTTTTTGGGTCTGGAGTTTTGGCAAGATTTAAATTTCACGCTTGGTGGAGCAAAAATTGGACGAGACAAAGTAACATCCTACAAGATCTTGCAATTGAGACATAGCAAACATGCTTTTTTGAAATTCCCAGCTGTTACTCATCAGTTCCGTTTAGCAGAATGGCCACAAAAATTTCTAAAACATTTAGAAGCACATTCCGCTGAGGATTAACACACATGCGCCTTAAAAACTGTGATTCAGTAATGAGTAACGCCAAATTTCAGTTAGCAAACTCTCCACACGTCCTAGGCATCGCTAACAGGATTTTATACGAAATTCCGAACTGTTCCCATGGTACACATTTTTGTTACCTTTATGTGTCATCAAGTTGGCCGAATCTATGTAACTGACCTACCCATATTTCGTGAGACCATTCATGAGATTTTCCGGTTAATTGACTGCTATTGCAGGTACCATCTTCTATATTTTTAGTTTTGCTAGAGTATTGTCAAGTTTGACCCCCCTTAGCCTTATTTGTTCACCTACGGTTGCCTTTGTAAATATTAATTAAACATGGCAGAAGCCTACACATTTTCTTTTAATTTTTAGCTTCGTTGCTGAATTTCCAAAACTATTGCTGAATAAATAAGTTTAACACGTATATTTAATTATTTTAATGTAGAGCAGGATAGACTATTGTGAAGTTCTATCGCCATTAAAATAATTTGCCCTTTAACACCTCTACTTTTAAAATTGTAAGCCTTTTGATTCCTTTTCCATGATACATATAAAAGCTAGTGAAGCTGCGTGCTTGCGTGCGTCACGTTGGATCGTCACCGATCGGACATGCTTCGGCCACGATCGGGTTTACTTCCTTCTGTGTCTCCTGCACTTCTTAACACAATGGTGCGTTGCGATTGCAATTTGTCTAGGATGAGTTGTGCAGTAGGAAAACTGGTGGTAGAAGAAGAACGATTGAAGATGCTGACTAATATTTTACCATCCCCTGCGTGAAAATAGAATGCGAACGTCGCCATTACACTTCCAATACTTTGCAGAATCGAGATACCAATGATAAGGTGCCCCGCAAACTTGCTTCGCCTAATTTCTATAATGAAACATATTTAATTTACTCTTCTTCCGTCTACGGTTCGACGAATGGAAAGATTAACATACGAAACTCATTTCTTGGATGTGATTTCGTTAATAACCACTTGTTTCTGTAATTAGACACATGTAACTAGTTCATTCCAGTTATACACATATTGTTCCAGTTTAAAGAAATACAGGTACAGTGAGAGCAATGAATACATAATTATCTGGAAATTTAACAAAAGGAGAGATTTTCTGCAAATAAAAAATATTCGCGACGGACGTCATAACGCCTTTTTTCCTCCTTGTCATTCTACTATTTCCCAAACAGGTTACCAAAGCAACCAAAATTGCCTATAATGTAATTCCGAGAATTGGAGCGTTACCTGCATAATACCAAGTTCTAGAGCGCATTATTCGACAAAAACAAAGTTTTGATTAAGCAGTTAATGTCGAAGCGCATCGCACCGTGTTATTATCCCTTAAAAACACGGTGTAACCCTTAAACGCTCTAAATAATTATAGAGTTCGATCGGAGCAGGAAAATCTAGTCGGCGGCAAGCCAGCCGATCGTGGGAACAGCTCTAGTGCAATTATCGCGACATACTCTTATCAATGTACAATAAAACATTATACAGAGTACACCTGCGTAACACCTGACCTTAACCAGCAGCAAAAACTCGGGTTTGTTTATACGACCAGTAAGACGTTACGTCTATTAGCGCATGGTTTTAATCTTGTACAGGTTTGCAGTGGATGCTAATGCAGGAATAACAGATCTTAATTATATAGTAAGTGATTCTGTAGCAGCTTAATTAGCTGTTTCAATGAGTAAAATGAGGGGATAAAGTAGTGAAATAGTAATGAAAGTACAGTACAGTTAATAACAAATGTTTTCACCTGTTTCTCTAAATGCGAATACCGACAAAGTCACGCGATGGAAAACTGTACAAAATGATGGTCTTAGCAGTTGTTTATGGAACGCCTTCAAAATTGTTTTGTTATAACAAAGATAAAAATTATCAATTCAATAAAATTTGATCGCTTCCTCAATTATTCTGCAATAGAAGTGTCTTTTAATGGGCGTAAATGACTGTCTTCTGCTCCCAAACAGACTTGCTAAAAATAATCAAAAGTAAGGTTATAATACAAGAAGGAAAATAGCAACAACTGAACGATTAACGATTTCCACAGACCATATTGAAGTGGTAACCAACAATAATTAATGGAAACGCCCAACAGATCCACACAAGACGAGAATAAGTAGAAAAAAGTTAAAAATTATTTAGGGAAAAGTGTTTACTAAATGTACAGCCAAACTATATTTTTAAGTGCGAAGTTAATGAACTTCATGTGTTTTATACTGATCCAAATCTTCACGTTATGTTCTTCCAATAACATAAAGAAAACAAGAAAAGGTTTAGTGCAAGGCTGCCAATCATATCTATTGCGTTATGAGTAGTATATCAACCTCACTTCTGGGACAGATGAAAGATAACACAGGTGTGCAGGTGAAAGTAAAGGTGATGCGTGCATTTAAACGGTATACAAGTGAAGGTAAGTGCAGTACGCCGCTATTAATGCACTTACCTTCACCTGTAAACCCTTTAAATGCACTTATCACCTTTACCCTCATGTACACACTTCCATTACCTATAATCTGTCCCAGAAATGATTTTTTTTTGTATACGAGGTGTGTCTAAATAGTTAGGTGAATGCCATCAAAGAACAAAGAAAATAAAAGTAATAAAGAAATTGCCTTTATTGCGTTCAAAATAACCGCCTTGCAACACAAGCTTTTGACAACTTTAATAAAGCTTCTGGAAACTGACATCCTTAGGAATCAATCGCAGGATCGCTGTCACACGTTCTTGGATGGCCAGCACGTCCTCAGTCCGCAGGCGCCAGATCAGGTGAGTACGATGGATATTCTAGAACAGTTACGTCATGTTGAGCTATAAATTGCCGCTGTCCAGTCCTGTGCGTCTCCTTCGCTGTTCTCCCCAATTTGTAGCAAAACTTCATGTTAACGCGTTGTTCTACTGCACTGTGACAGTACGATTCACACTGACGACGTTAGACCGCCAGCCTCTGGTTAACCTTGGCTGCCAGCTCCACTCCCCACTACATAGCACTTCTTAATATAGACGAGTATAAGTATAACAATGCGCGCGCACATATGGCCCATTTCCTATGAGATATCGGAGCATTCACCGAACTTTTTACACACACCTCGTATATAGCGAATCGATACCCAAAGAAACAACAGGAATAGCAGAACGAATTTTAGAGATGAGTAGTGATATTATTCTTCCGTTTTCTAAATGTCCATTTCACTTTTAAGAGATTGTTGTTTAACTGAAAATAGCTAATTGCATTACTTCGGATGTCGATCAGATAGATGTGAACGATGTTTCAACGTGTTCTATGTAACTTCTTCGTTCGTTTTCCTCTTAACATAGAAATCGTGATGTTCCACCTTCATATTGGTTTTGTAGCAGTTCATATTATTTCATGCCATTTTTTTTCGTGTTTGGTGTTGCTAGTAAAACCTAACAGTTGGTCGCATCTTTCCTTGCAATTATTCTTCCCAAGTTTTCTCCTTCTCTACTAACTATGGCCGAAACATTTTAATACTGGACGCAATATGGGATCATCGTTCTAGTTTATTTATTGCTTCCATAACCGAACGATTGTATGTTCGTCTAGATGTCCATGGAATGGAGTCCACTTTAGAATAGTCAAAGAACCATGTATAGAACGGTTTTCTTTTGAGAATTGGGATAAATATAGACTTTAGCAAACCTTCAGGCCATAATTGTAGTCGTCCATAGTTTCTGACACAACTTATGCAGTAATTTTACTCCCCCCCCCCCCCCCCCCCATTGCCTCTCTTATTTCCCCACGGATAACATCTGCACACAGAGCTCTGTAGGCTAGTGGTTACCACGTCTGCTTAGCATTCGGGAGGTCACGGGTTCGATTCCCGTGGCCGTCTGCTCTGATTCAGGTTTTTAGGTGGTTTTTCCCGAGTTAACAGGGTACTTTCTCTGAGGAGAATTCGGGGGTAGTACTTCTCCACCTTTCCTGGCCTCTCTACCATTCTCCACCCCTCCTTTCTATCACCCATCCTATAATTCGGGTTCTTGGCTGAAGACGGACGCACGGTCCCTATAGCCCCCCCCCCCCCCGCCCGCAGTTGGGGGAATTGAAATGACCCTGACCCTTTGTTACCTTTTAGCATCTCCACCAGCCATTTTGTTTGGTTTTAGCTCGCAATAGCTCCTCCACTTCCTCCTTTGCGATTTCCGGTTCTTCTTCTGCTTGTGAATGAATATCGTGGCTCAAACCTTCATCTTTAAATAGCGCAAGTGTATGCAATACGTTCTTCAGGCCTCTTAGATTCTTTTTATATCACAAACTTATTTGATTCTCATTCTAAATTACCTGAATTCGTGAGGTGAACTGTCGGTGTTTCTTTCTACAGATGAATCATAAGTAACTATAGTGATTATGCTTAGTTATTAGTCAGTATATGTATATGCAGCATATGCATGTATGAATATATATATATAGATATAGAATACAAATGTGCCTACTCCTTTACAATAACAGTAGCATTTATTATTTAAGTAGAACAGCATTCTACATTAAATTCTTTTTGTATTACTACATCACAAGCAAGGATTTTCATTCAATAATTCCAACAATAGAATTACAACGCTTGCCTTTAATCATTGTTTGTTTACAGAACTGAAATTCAATTGTTTAACCAATCACCAATTGTGAACCAATCATACTCGAATAGCAAATAGTGTGGGGTTTACTCATTTCTCTTGCTCGTGTGTGTTTGGAGAAGAGCTAATTTTGAAGGTTCAAATGGTGGGTATTTTGAAACTATCTTAAATAAGCATTGATATTTTTTTAAATAATGTTCTTGTAAAGAAGATTAAAACAATCATGGACAACAATTCTAATTCTATTACTTTAAATCGCTTAGCACGAGTAGAAATCCTCTTGCAATACCATAATCACGATTAGCTCAATAACATCATGAGTCAGTAACTCTCTACAAAAAATATGTATAATTATTGTTGTGATTTCTCAATGCAATTGTTTACTTTAAACAAATTGAAGAAATAGAGCTCGAATATTGGAGAGGGCACCTCGCATGTTACTGACACAAGGGAGAACAATGTTCTAGGCTTCACCATTTAACTTAATTGCGTAATTCTGTCCGCTCAACAGCTGTCTTCGACCTGGAAAATGCAAGTGCTACTGAACGTTTTTATTTTAAATACCCTGAATGTCAGGCCCCGAGGCATAGTTATGCAAACGCTGTCTTAGAGCTGGGCACAACGTAAAAAACTGCTCTTAATCGTCCCCGGGCCGACTGTGATAAGCCATATCACATAATTCAGCAAGTGTTTTGGCACCGCGAGTTCGCTTTGAACCCTTCCATGTTGGTTTTGGAGATATAAGTCGCTGATAAATTAGCGCGCATAAGGGGAATGATAAAGGTTCAGGGCACGTTTTGGCACGAGGAACAACCCTCGGCCATCTGGAAGTGAAGTAAGAGCCGTATGCGTTTAATGCGCCTTTTTATTAGCGAAACGATTCGTTACATAACGCGATGCGAGTTTCGCCAAAATTACTTCTGGAAACATGAATGAAAATGTATGTCTAAAATAACCTGTCGCGTCGATTTGCATACGCTTTCCAAAATTGGCACCTCAAAGACGACCTTTCTGCAGTAATTGTAAGAACGCTGACATTATTGGAAGTTTTTGACCCTAAAAGCAAATGTCTACAAATTTCGCAATTATTGATGTTGAATACTGCGATCGTATGTCTTCCATCACCTTAAAACATTAGAAAAGGTTAGATTTTTTGGACAGAAAAAAACAACGAAGCTTGGAAGATTGGTTGTACTTGTTATGGGATGTTAAAACCCTATTTTAGAAATTTTGCTGTTCTAAGCATCCATTTCCGTACATTTTCCCACCACATCATCATAAATCAATAGCAACAGTATTAACAGGGAACTTTTTGAAATGAATCATAAATACTGGTCTGCACTGCAACGGCAATAAATCTTCTGTCATATACGATCTGACCGTCCGATTGGAGATCTAGTTACGGAAAATTATGTTGTAGTAGGTGATAGTAGGTTTATAAATTGAAGTAGTCATGCAAAAGACCTGTGGATCACTGTAGATGATAGGGTGTCCAGTGGTTTACATGCTACTCATGAAATTGGTTTTACGAAATCACCAGGTCTCCACAATTCCAACTATGAGCTGGGGAGTAATTTTAGGTCACTAATTGAATAATTTATTTCTCCTTGCACGAGGTATCACTTTCAGTCCTAATTTTTCAAATTATCGAGAAAAGGTATAGATTGATGTGGGAGGGTTGATTAATCAAATGGGAGAAATATATTGAATTTTTTATATCTGCTATTTGTACTACTCAAACTATTAATCAAAATAGAGCGATACATGTAATGCACGAGCTGCCATATTAATCAAAACAACATAATTTCTAATCAATTAAAGATCAAACCCATGACTTCCTTATCGACATGTGTTGGCACTACGAAATCACAATCTTCAGGAGTTCAAGGTTTGTCTGTGATAAAAATAACATTAATTAATGTTTTCACAAAATTCCTGGGACACGATTTCCAGTACTGACGTGGATCGTTAAAAATTAGCCGTTGTTATCATGTAACAAGATGAAAGTTTTTCTGAAATTATGTCTAATTTTACCAGTCCTATAAGTTCCCAATTTGGGACAATAATATACACACATTTATGTTATTTTGTTCCAGATTTACTCGTTCCCCACAGACGTCGATGTCTTGGTTTTTATGTGTTTTTCACTGCTGGAGGTAAACTCCTCACACGTCTGCGTGTTTGTCAGGAGGACGAGGATTAGAGTTTTCTGCGGACCGTGAAAAATAGCGACGATACGTCTTGCCCAGTCCTTCTGCATGCAGGAAAAAGCAGTGAGGGGAAGTTCTAATACACATTCCTTCACTTCCGTACCAACCGCTTCCACGGGTCTCACTTTTAAAAATCTCTTATCAGAACAGTTCCTGCGGCTCGTTAGAATTCTCACTTTCTAATTTCCCAGTCAGCTCCGTTTTAACTCCTTTACTGCCAATTTATGCGTGTAGCAGTGTGTAAACATATACATATTCAGTTCCGCTATCTTTTCGAATATCGGCACGGCAGATTTTACCAGCGACAACCTTTGTGCCATTCAAAATTCGTCGCTATTCTGGTCGTCACTAAAAATAGGAAATTTATTCGATAAAGACACCGGAAGTGGCTCCAACTAACAGTTGTCACGTTGTGGGGCAGCCGCCTGAAAGCCCCCGGAGGCCCGTATAAAATTTCCTCCGAATAATCGTGAAAAATGGGCGGCTTCCATCAGGTCGCCATCGAGCAACTGCGCTCTTTGACATGGCCTACTCGGACATCGAACCAGACGCGGATGCGTTAATGAGAAGGTCGTGCTTTGTTTAACAACTGGTCGAAACTACGTGAGCGAGTTAAGTTGCCAATCGTGGACTTAACGAAAAAAAACTTTATTTATTTTACTACACAAAAGCTTTAATTTAATGTAGGAGTTACAAATTTAAACAGAGTAACGTTCTACAGGACACAAATCTATGAACGAACTCGAACAGGCTAATTTGAACTAACTCTAAAAACATACAACAGCAATATTTATAACATTTCTTATCTAAGGATGGAAATTACTGGTTTCAATTGACGTCATTGGGATTTCAGAGAATACAGCACATGACACGTTATCAGGGATGACACATTATATCAATAGCACATGACTCGTTATCAGAGATGACACATTACATTACTCCTCCCCTCATAAGACAATTCAAAGCATTTGAATTTCACGTTTTGATTTCTAAGAACTCAAAAGGTTTAGGAATATCATCGTTAAATACTTTTGATTTTATATATGCCATGAATTTATCTTGTAAGGCTTGGCGTTTACAATAGATATACAATAACAAACTTAATATTACTATGACAATTATGCTTATCATTATAATCGTGGTTACAGAAATATAATGCAAATCTGTTACATTGGCAGGTTCAAGTATTTTCTGTATTTCTCCAAGTTGTGATTGGTCTTTAATTAATTCTTTAATATTGATCGGTGTTAGATCTAAACTAGCTATTTGAGTGTGTTTATCACTATCTATATTTAAAGTATCAATATTAGGTACTTGTAATTTTACAGTTTTTGTGGAAGAAGTTCTAATTTGGAATAATAGGGTATCATGATCAATAATTGCCGTGCAATCTGGTGTAAGATGAATTAAATTTGTTTTTGTTAATATCTTTCTTGAATTAATGTCTAAACACTTAATATCAATAGTTACCTTTTTAGGAGTAGTAATTAACCAAGTAGAATCATCAATCTGAGCTATTTTAACTTTTAATAATTTGAACAAGTAAGGAGAACAAGTTTTATTAGGGGCAAAAGATAAAAGTTGAGTTTCACATAGTTGATTATTAATAAGGGAAAAGTGGTATTTTTCCGTACAAAAATATGAATTGGTAGTTACTAATTTGCAATGGTCAAGTTCAACAGGTATTGAAGTCTCAAGATTGAAGAGTATAGTTTTATAAGTGGGAATAATCATACGATATAAATTGGAATCAATATATATTGGAAATGGTATTAATTGCATGAATTGGTAAATAGTATCTTTGTGCACTAATGGTATTTCGAAGATAAATGTTATTTTGTTATTAATTTGATAAGTTTTAATTAATATTATAGATTCATAAAGATGAAGGGTTTTATGATGCACAGGGTAAGGTAAAGAAAGCATTCTATCTGAATTTTCAGAAAGGTATATAGAGATTTGATTTAGATTAGATAATAGTTCTGCATTATCAAGTAGAGACATATGCATTTGTTGGTTTTGTGCAAAGGTAAGAGATGTTTCTAATTCGAGCCAGGTATTTATAAACATTTGTAACGAAAATATTGATTCTGCTAGTACACTTTGAATAGAGAGTGAATTTATATTGTTGGTTATAGCACGATTTTGTACAATTAATTTCTGTAAGTTTTTATTTAAAAGTTCTTGATTCTTAGTTAAGGTAAATATAGCATTTATGGAATCATTTATTAAATGTGTATGTTGATTTAAAATTTTATTGTGTATATCTCTTGTGGATTGAAGATCCGCAATGGCATTCTCATATTTTTCTCCGTCTTCAGCGTCAAGATTGCCTGTCAAAAATTTGAATACCGTACCAAGTCCATTTATTACTCCGCGTTTTGTTCTGATTATATCTGAAGGAAATATTTGATCAATCATGTTATCGATTCTTACTATGTACTGCTGTATCAACAATAGCATGTCATTATGATTTAATTTTGTTTGTTCTTCGTTTTTAACTGTATAGAAATCACGATCTCTTAATTTAAGAATAGAGTCTAATAAGGAACGTCTAAGGATAGTATAGTTTGTTAATAAGGGTGTGTAATCAAATGTCTTTATAATAGTCCAGTCACTTTCTTTAATTTGCGCTTTTCCTAAGTTTTGAGGGTAGAGGCCAGGGTTGTCTGATAGATCCTTAATTGTTACATCTCCTGTAACTAAGAGGATACTGCAACTGAAGAACCAGATGTAGTACCTGTAACAGGTATTATTTCATCAGTTTGGCGTATTTCATTTGCATGTCTTTTAAATGTGTTTTTAGTAGTTAAATCTTCAACAAGATATGTATTATTGTCTAGGATTTTGATAATTTTGAAGGGTCCTTTAAATTTCATACTTCTTTTATTTCTTCTGTCATTTTTAAGGAAAACTTTTTGATTAACTTTAAAAGATACAAGTTCTTTATTTTTATTGGTTTTTTCATTTCTTTGTAATTTGGCTTGATTTTGTTTAGACTGGATTTCAGAATAAAAATGCGACATTTTATTTTTATGGTCATTAATGTAAGTTTCAAAATATTTGTCATTGCATAATTCAAATGGATTATGACTGTCTGTATGTCCAAATAAAATTTCGGAAGGGGTAAATTTTAAATTAGAATGTATTGAATTATTATAGGCTAATATGCAATAAGACATTCTTTCTTTTTCAGGAGTATGTTCTAATAATCTATAGTGCTCTAAAATTGTCGAGTGTACTCGTTCAATTAACGAATTTGACTCATGATGTAAAGGTGTAGTTAGATGTAACTGTATTTTATGTAATTTTAAAAATTCTTTTATTACAGCGTTATCGAATTCATTATCAGCGATGATTTTCTGAGGTACGGCATAATGTGAAAAGAACATTAACAATGCTTTTGTTATGTCTATTTTATTTTGGGACTCTAATAAGTATGCTTGAGTAAATTTACTGAAATTGTCAATTACGGTTAAATATTTAGTTTGATTGATTTGGAAAATATCTGTACTGATACAAGAGAAAGGTTTATCATAGGTAGGCGTTAAACTAAAAGGCAATGTATTTGGATGTCTATGATATTTTTCACGTTTACATGTATCACAGTTATTGATGTATTGCTTGATATCATTATCGATTCCTTTCCAGTAATAAGTACGTTTAATGTGTTCACTAGTTTCTTTAATTCCTCTGTGATTAGTTTTACCTAAATGATAGTCCGAAATGTATTGTTCACGATGATCAGGATTAGTAACATAATTTACTTGCTTAGTGCATCGATGGAAGTGAGGAGAATTTTCATTACTGTTTTCAGTAATAAATTTGGAAAATTTATCAAAAATATTTTCATCTTGAAATATACAGTAATAATGAGAATTTGGTGTACAATATTCTAATAGTAACTGTACAAACTTTTCGTAAAAGTTATTGTTGTTCACAAAAATGCTTATATGTGTGTAGCCATCGAATCTAGTGATTCTAATTGATTTGGGAATTACAGCGTTAATAAATTCTAACTGGTTCTTATGATATTGCAGGGGTAGTTCAGATATGTCTATCACTGGGGATGATGAATGTTGTGAATGTACAGTATTTACATCACTGTCAATATTTTGATTATCTATTGGTTCAATTTCTTGTGTAGGTGGAGTAACTGCAATATTCTGTGAATTAGTCTGTTTATTTGTTGTAACAGTATCTTTATGTCTACTTGATTTTCTTTTAATGGGTACGGTTTCAGGTGGTGATACAAAAGTAGGTATGGTAAAGTCAGTCAATTCAGGTGTATATGGTCTTTGTGCCATCATACTTGCATTATCATCAAAACTAGGTTCTGGTGTATCTAAGCGTTCGATTGATAGGGGGTTTATATTAATTCGACTTAAGGCATCAGCTACCTTATTGGTTTTTCCTGGTAGGTATTTAATGGTAAAATTAAATTCTTCTAATTTTATACTCCAACGAGTTAATTTAGAATTAGGCTCTTTGATGTTGCGAAGCCATATTAAAGGTCTATGATCTGTAAATATTGTAAAATGTACGCCATATAGATACGGTCGAAAATGTTTGCAGGCCCAAACAATGGCTAATAATTCTCTTTCTATAGTGGGGTAGTTAATTTCGGCTTGGTTAAGGGTTCTTGATGCATAGCTGATAGGTCTGTTATTTTGTGATAATACTGCTCCAATAGCAAATTTGCTAGCATCAGTAGTTAATTCAAATGGTTTTGTAAAGTCAGGATAAGCTAATATAGGGTCATTAGTTAACAAAATTTTTAATTTCTCAAATTGTTCTATGAATTTTTGATCATGTATAATTTTTGAATCTTTCTTTAAACATAAAGTCAGGAATTTTGTTATTTTAGCATAATCTTTTATAAATTTACGATAATAGCCTAAAAGTCCTAGGAACGATTTTATATCAGTTCTAGTTTTTGGTAAGGGAAATTTCATTATAGCACTGATTTTATCTGGGTTTGGTTTTACACCATCTTTGGTAAGTATGTGTCCTAAATAGGCAATGGATTTTTTTAAGAATTCAGATTTGTCTAGTTGTATTTTTAGGTTAGCATTGCGACATTTTTCAAAAACACGTCGTAATTTAATCATGTGTTCTTGTAGGGAAACTGAATAAATAATTATGTCATCAAGGTAAACCATACACTGTGTAGGCGTTAGGCCAATCAATGCCTGATTTATAAGACGTTGAAAGCTGCTTGGACTGTTTTTCATCCCGAAAGCTAAGCGTTTAAACTGGAAGTGACCTTCTTCGGTAGAAAAGGCTGTCTTTTCTCTATCAGCTTTGTTTACTTTAATTTGATGAAATCCTGAGGCCAAATCAAGGGTAGTAAAATATTCAGATTTACCTAAATTGTCAAGAACTTGTTCTATGAGAGGTAACGGGTATTTGTCTTCTATAGTATTCTCGTTCAGTTTTCTATAATCAATAACAATTCTCCATTTTTGTTTGCCTGAATTGTCTAATTTTTTTGGAACGATCCATATAGGTGCATTATATGGTGACTCGGAATGTTCAATGATTCCGTCAGCAAGCATTTTATTTATTTGATTTTTTACCTCCTCGCGATGAACATGAGGGTAGCGATAATTTTTTGTAAATATTGGGATGTCATTCTTTGTACGTATAAAATGTCTTGTCAAGTTTGTGTAAGTCAAGGGTAATTCTGGGTGATGGAAAATATCTTTGAATTCGTAACATAAAGTTTTTAATGCATGAGCTTCTTCAGTATTTAGATGAGTGGTATTAATGTTTTTTAAATTTTCATTTTGAAGTTGATTACGAGATTTCAAATTAAAATTTTGATTTTCAGTATTGATGTTATTTATTTCTATTAAATTTGAGTGTTTATATTCATCTAATAACAGTGGGTTATAAATGTGAAATTCTTTTGTCTGATTAGATGTGTTGATGGCTGTTGTGTAAAAATAATTATTGTGGACTTTAACTATAGCTCTAGGTGTTCTACAGTCTTTGTCAAATATTATTTTGTCACACAAATATGTACCATTACTATTTACAGTTGGTAAAATAATTTGTTTTTCTGACCTAGGGGGTATGTATATTCGTTTGATGGGCTGCGAGTGTTGATTGATTTTAGAAAAATTGCACTCGTTTCTCTTTTGTACTTCTTGTTTAAGTTTAGATTGATTATAATAAAATGGTATAATGTTTTTCTCGGTTTGAATATGCATCCATTTAAAATCAATGTTTGCATTTATATTGGCTAATAAATCAGATCCTATTAATCCAACATAATCAGGACTGAAATTAAACATATAGCACATATGACTTCCGGGTTCTAAAAATAATGAGTTTATTGGAATATGGGCTACTTGATTATGTGTAGTAGTACCATGGGGTGTGGTTATTTGAAAATGATAATTATAAATTGAATTTGGAAAATGTTTTTCTACAAATAAGGGTGATATTAATGTTTTACTACTGCCGGTATCGATCAGTATTTTATTTTGTGTACCTGGTATTAAAATGTAAGGTAAATTAGATTTAATTGTGTGCAAAGTAAATGTTTCAATTTTATCCGAGGCTCTATTTAAAAATTTACGTTATCACTGTTGTTTTCGTGGTCAATGTCAATGTATTCTGGTGAATAATCTGCATAAAAATTCTGAGAGTCATCAATTGCGTTATCTTCAGGAAGTGGGTTATCACATTCTGAATAATCTGTGTCAATGTCCTTGTGATGTAATTCTTCGGGATTATAATTATTTGGTTGAGTTACTTGTAAATGATTAGAACGATAATTTGGTCTTTTATTTGAATTTAAATTTTGAATGTTACTATTTAACGGTCTTTTTGGGATGGCTGCATGTATAGTAGATGTTTGCATCGGTTCAACTGGATTATTTGGCACAAAATTTCGTTTCGGAGCGAAAACATTTCTTTCAAAAGGTTGATATTGTGCAGGGGGTTGATAAAAGTTACGTTGATAAAAGTTACGTTGTAAAGTGGGATTTTGGGGACTTCTAAATATATTAGAAAACTTTTGAATTGGTTGTCGTTGAACATTTTGATGAGGTATAAAGTTATTGTGTTTAATCCATGGATTATTTTGGGTATTCTGATGATGCATTATTGGTTTATTAGTACTTTCAGTTGGTGCATAATTACGATATGCATTTTGAGAGTAACGGATATCTAATTCATCTCTAACAATTGCAATAGCATTTTCTAAACTGTTGGGATTTCTAGCTCGTAACAACGTACCAAATGGTTCATTTAAACCGCTCAAAAAGGCTCGAAGGGCTAAATTTTTTGAATTTAATAATTTATAATCCTTTACAGCTCTAACTTCAGGACCAAGAGAAATTTTTGAATTAAAAATCGCTAAATGCGTCCTAACTCTATTATAAAAATCAATAGGGGATTCTTTTTGATTTTGTTTCATTTTAGCTAAATCTATGGTTAAATTTAATTCCGATCGCTGATCTCCAAAGTTATTAATCAGTGTCTGTTTTAGTTCATTCCAGTTATTAAATTCATAACCGGTAACAACTTCTAATGCTTTATCTCTTAATTTATTTCTAATTGATGAAAGTAAAAATTTATTAATATAAGCTTCTGGCTGGGCTGGTACTAAAAATTGTGATAAAATAAGCTCAGCAGACCTAATAAATTCTGATAAATTTAGAGGATTACCATCATAGGTTGGTATTTCAGAAATCATTCGTACAGAAAAACCTGGTGGGAATAAATCTGCCATGTTTTGATTTGCTGGTGGTTGATTTAATATTAAACGTGGTGGTCTCAGCATAAAAATTCACTATTATTTTTAACGATTGATTTTTATGTTAGTAAACAATATTATTCTAGGGGAAATTTAATACTAGGGGTGTATAGAAACCTACGCACAAAACGCAAGCACAAACACAGATTAAGCACACAAACTATGTGCGGTGATTGGTCAAGCTTACTACGTTTTGCCTGAACTTATAAATAAATATTTAAAACTATGTTATTGGGTTTATAATTTGTTTAAAAAAACACACTTTAAGACGTGAAAGGTTGCTTACTTCATATTTGTAGTTGATGAACGTGTAGACTTCCTCTGGATTGGTCGTACAGTTGATTCGTAGTTGATTAAAGATGTAGACTTCCTCTGGATTGGTCGTACAGGTGATCTCGATGATCAGGAACTCCTCGATGGAGCAGGTGTCTCCAATAGACTGATGTCTTCGATAGACTGGACCAGTAGTTGGCGGTGCTTCTCCTTGGCGATGTTTGTCCTCAAAGTTGCGTTGCTTCGTACCGGTGTTAAGTTTGTTTTAGGAATACTTGGTTAAGTATTAAAATACACAAAAGAGCGAAAAAAGGAAAAAAAAATTTTTTTTTTTTTTCAAAAATTCGTAGTGCCCTTTTGCCAAGTATCCTACCGACTGCGCCAGTTAAGTTGCCAATCGTGGACTTAACGAAAAAAAACTTTATTTATTTTACTACACAAAAGCTTTAATTTAATGTAGGAGTTACAAATTTAAACAGAGTAACGTTCTACAGGACACAAATCTATGAACGAACTCGAACAGGCTAATTTGAACTAACTCTAAAAACATACAACAGCAATATTTATAACATTTCTTATCTAAGGATGGAAATTACTGGTTTCAATTGACGTCATTGGGATTTCAGAGAATACAGCACATGACACGTTATCAGGGATGACACATTATATCAATAGCACATGACTCGTTATCAGAGATGACACATTACATTACTAGCGCGTGTCCCGAAAGGATAACTTCTTCGGCCTCAGACGCCCATAATTGAAGAGGTCAGTGGAAGAAGGCATTGTTATATATTAGCTGATAGAACTGTTCCCCTTACGTTATGTCTGTTATTCTATCACACCAGATTGTGATATTCAGTGATTCTAGCAGTATCATCATCATCATAGGCAAAAATATTTTTCAAATGTGTTGCAACAGTTCTGATACTTAAATTATTGCTTTCTAAGGTCTAATTTATTTTATACAAGGGATACGTCATATTTATTTATTTATTTATTTATTTCGTACTCAGCCAACAGCCGTTAGGCCAATTATAGGCGTCGCTGTACATTTATGGGGACTTCCAACCCCACTAACGACTGTCATGATGTTATTATGACATCCGGGACCAACTATTTCCGTGGCCGCCGTACCACGAGGCGCCGAGAGAGGCAGCCGTGGAACTCCCATCCAAGTGATCGAATGTGGACGCTTGTTGAAGCTACACTACCCGGGGCCATAATATGATGTATGATATGTGACTTTTACTAAGGTAAATTTGGAACACTCACAGACTGAGAAGTCTAGTGTAGTTTAACGCTCTTAAATCTTTTTCAATGTAATAGCACTAGTTTAGTGCTATTTTAGAAGATTTCCTCGGTGTGACAGCCATAATCGAAAACGCCGAAAGCAGTAGCTATTTTATACAATCGATGACAAAAATGTTTCAAACCGTTTATTAATACACGGAGAGTGAACGTTTTTTCAAAAACAATTTCAGTGTTGCATGGACATAACCGTAAATTTGAGCTTAAAATTTCGATAATTAATCTAAGTTCAAAGCTGACAAATATACAGGTTTCATAAAACCCTTTATCAATACGCTAACCAATAGTGACCGTTCTTCCAAAGGTCATTCTCAGTGTCGCATCGACATCACTTAGAAGTCTAGCATAGTCAAACGCTCGTAATTTGTTTGCATGTATTAGCACTTCTTTAGTACTGCTTTAGAAGAATTCCTCGGTTTCACATACGCATAATTGAAGACGTCCAAAGGAGTTGATATTCTATATAATTGTGCTTTTTATAAAACCCTTTATCAATACGCTAACCAATAGTGACCATTCTTCCAAAGGTCATTCTCAGTGTCCCATCGACATCACTGCGAAGTCTAGCATAGTCAAACGCTCGTAATTTGTTTGCATGTATTAGCACTTCTTTAGTACTGCTTTAGAAGAATTCCTCGGTTTCACATACCCATAATTGAAGACGTCCGAAGGAGTTGATATTCTCTACAATTGAGGTTTCATAAAACCCTTTATCAATACGCTAACCAATAGTGACCGTTCTTCCAAAAGTCATTCTCAGTGTCGCATCGACATCACTGAGAAGTCTAGCATAGTCAAACGCTCGTAATTTGTTTGCATGTATTAGCACTTCTTTAGTACTGCTTTAGAAGAATTCCTCGGTTTCACATACCCATAATTGAAGACGTCCGAAGGAGTTGATATTCTCTACAATTGAAGTTTCATAAAATCCTTTATCAATACACTAACCAATAGTGACCGTTCTTCCAAAGGTCATTCTCAGTGTCGCATCGACATCACTTAGAAGTCTAGCATAGTCAAACGCTCGTAATTTGTTTGCATGTATTAGCACTTCTTTAGTACTGCTTTAGAAGAATTCCTCGGTTTCACATACCCATAATTGAAGACGTCCGAAGGAGTTGATATTCTCTACAATTGAAGTTTCATAAAATCCTTTATCAATACACTAACCAATAGTGACCGTTCTTCCAAAGGTCATTCTCAGTGTCGCATCGACATCACTGAGAAGTCTAGCATAGTATAACGCTCTTAATTTGTTTTCACGTATTAGCACTTCTGTTGTACTGCTTTAGCAGAATTCCTCGGATTCACATACCCATAATTGAAGAGGTCCAAAGGGGTTTATATTCTATACAATTGAGGTTTCATAAAACCCTTTATCAATACGCTAACCAATAGTGACCGTTCTTCCAAAGGTCATTCTCAGTGTTGCATCGACATCACTGAGAAGTCTAGCATAGTCAAACGCTCGTAATTTGTTTGCATGTATTAGCACTTATTTAGTACTGCTTTAGAAGAATTCCTCGGATTCACATACCCATAATTGAAGAGGTCCAAAGGGGTTGATATTCTATACAATTGAGGTTTCATAAAACCCTTTATCAATACGCTAACCAATAGTGACCGTTCTTCCAAAGGTCATTCTCAGTGTTGCATCGACATCACTGAGAAGTCTAGCATAGTCAAACGCTCGTAATTTGTTTGCATGTATTAGCACTTCTTTAGTACTGCTTTAGAAGAATTCCTCGATTTCACATACCCATAATTGAAGACGTCCAAAGAAGTTGATATTCTATACAATTGAGGTTTCATAAAACCCTTTAGCAATACACTAACCAATAGTGACCGTTCTTCCAAAGGTCATTCTCAGTATCTCATCGACATCACTGAGAAGTCTAGCATAGTTTAACGTTCTTAATTTGTTTTCATGTATTAGCCCTTCTTTAGTACTGCTTTAGAAGAATTCCTCGGTTTCACATACCCATAATTAAAGACGTCCGAAGGAGTTGATATTCTATACAATTGAGGTTTCATAAAATCCTTTATCTATACACTAACCAATAGTGACCGTTCTTCCAAAGGTCATTCTCAGTGTCGCATCGACATCACTGAGAAGTCTAGCATAGTCAAACGCTCGTAATTTGTTTGCATGTATTAGCACTTCTTTAGTACTGCTTTAGAAGAGTTCCTCGGTTTCACATACCCATAATTGAAGACGTCCGAAGGAGTTGATATTCTCTACAATTGAGGTTTCATTAAACCCTTTATCAATACGCTAACCAATAGTGACCGTTCTTCCAAATGTCATTCTCAGTGTCCCATCGACATCACTGCGAAGTCTAGCATAGTCAAACGCTCGTAATTTGTTTGCATGTATTAGCACTTCTTTAGTACTGCTTTAGAAGAATTCCTCGGTTTCACATACCCATAATTGAAGACGTCCGAAGGAGTTGATATTCTTTACAATTGTGGTTTCATAAAATCCTTTATAAATACCCTAACCAATAGTGACCCTTCTTCCCAAGGTCACTCTCAGTGTCGCATCGACATCACTGAGGAGTCTAGCATAGTCAAACGCTCGTAATTTGTTTGCATGTATTAGCACTTCTTTAGTACTGCTTTAGAAGAATTCCTCGGTTTCACATACCCATAATTAAAGACGTTCGAAGGAGTTGATATTCCATACAATTGAGGTTTCATAAAATCCTTTATCTATACACTAACCAATAATGACCGTTCTTCCAAAGGTCATTCTCAGTGTCACATCGACATCACTGAGAAGTCTAGCATAGTCAAACGCTCGTAATTTGTTTGCATGTATTAGCACTTCTTTAGTACTGCTTTAGAAGAATTCCTCGATTTCACATACCCATAACTGAAGACGTCCAAAGAAGTTGATATTCTATACAATTGAGGTTTCATAAAACCCTTTATCAATACGCTAACAAATAGTGACCGTTCTTCCAAAGGTCATTCTCAGTGTCGCATCGACATCACTGAGAAGTCTAGCATAGTCAAACGCTCTGAATCTTTTTGGATGTATTAGCACTACTTTAGTGATATTTTACACAAAAGTTCCTAGGTCTGACATGGACTTACCCATAGTTGAAGACGTCCAAAGAAGTTGTTATTTTATACAATCGATGACAAACTGTTTAAAACTATCACTACACCGATAGTGAACATTCTTCCAAAGGTCATTCTCGGTGTAAACTGGCAAATTACACATTGTGAAGTCTACCATAGTGTAATGCTCTTAATCATTATCAATGTATTACCACTCCTTTAAAGCCATTTTAGAAGAGTTCCTCAGTCTGACATAGCCATAGTTGAAGACGTCCAAAGAATTAATATTTTATAAAATTGATGACACAAATGTTTCAATATATCAATAGCGAATGTTCTTCCACAGATTATCACATTTTGCAAATAAACAGAAGAAGTATTGCATAGTACATCACTCTTAATCTCTTTCAATGTATTAGCACACGCTTGATGCTATTTTAAAAGAGTTCAGCAGTCTCACATGGTCGTAGATGAGTAGATCGGAAGGATCTAAGTTCAATACAACCGATGACATTGTGTGATCGTATGAAATATATTTTTATGTCTTACAAGTACATTATTGTTTCTTAATAACTGTGATGCAAGGCATATTATGGGGTACATAATACCCTAGCGGGCATTATGAGTTACGTTCGTGAATGGTCAGAAATGACAAGCGTAAAATTTCTGACCAATCACTTACCTTTCTAATCCATTATTTAGGTTATTAAAAACACTACTAAGACATACACCACGGGCATTACTTGATGTTTATAGCCTCGGGCGACTTTCAAACCCTCGAGCGGGTATAAATATGTATAATGCCCTTGGTACATAAATAACTAATGCTGATTAAAATATCGTTTATATAAATATTTTAAAGTACGATCTATCCGCTGACTATATGAACTATATTAAATATAGGTTCGATCTTTTTTGCAAGCTGCTAAATATTTTGCTTGGTTACATAATGTTTGCAAGTTTGATAAAAAACACTGTGCCAATTCTATTTAATTCACAAAACCTTATCATTTTTATGTGTGATAACAATATTTTCCTGTATGTGTATTGATTCCTAATCTACACTTTACACGTTTGCTTGGTGAGATTTAAGTTTAGAAAGGCGTACAGGTAGAATGCAGAATAGGAGCATTGCTTCAATTTCCTTTCCTGTTACGCCCATGACATGCTTTTCCCAACAAAACCAAGATTGTAGGCAATCAATACAATATTTAATTAGATTACTTACGACATGAAACAAAAGCTATGAAAAATAAAGGGATATTAGAGAAGAGGCAATTGTATGCTTGGTAAAAGCTTTCAGTTTCGAAGAGGTTAAAAAATAAGCACATACATCAGATCCCAATTACTATGTTTATGATTATAACAGTGTCAAAATTAGGTTGTATGTAACCCCATCCAGGATTTTAATTAGAGTAGTGCTATCTACACAAGGTTTGACAAAAACGGAGACTAAGCAGTCATGTTCGTTACGGTATCATACACATTTTGTCATGTTATTAGTACCTTATAAGAACTGGTGTTCTACGTGAATAATATGGATTTTTACCAGTAAAATTGGACCAAAATGGAAAACTGTTACATTTCAGAAGTAGCAATTTGTAATGTTGTTTTCGAACAAGTTTTTCTTGCTTGTACAATATAGGTAAATTGATGAGTTTTATAAAAATAACGTGGAAAAAAAATAAATTGCATACCCAGGGTGCACAAAAAAAAATTCATATACTAGCTCAAAGTTTCTATTTAATACCCCCCACTTGCGTCTGCAATTGTTACCATGACAGCAGCGTGCTATGGACTTTTGGGTGAAAGCGGGCGGATGGTCATGCAGGTGTTCCAGTTATTCACTGGTCGGGCAGAGGATATTGTCTACTAAAAGCCGCCTGCCATTCGTCTCAGGTACAGCAGCTACCTGCGCTTTGTCGTTGATAATACTCGTTTTCGACCTGCAGCCTCTTTTCAAACTTGCGATTTGCTGGCCTGCTTTGTTTTCCCTCCATCCATACACAAAGGCATGCGAGGGCGGACCATGAACCTTACCGACATACCTAGACTGGGCCTTTTGTGAAATATCTCGCCAAATTTTATGGGGCTGCTCCAGTGGAGGTCAAAGAAACTGTAAAGTGCGGCCTGGATGTTCCCTACGCGGTTCGTCTGGGAAAATGGAGTAAAGGCTGTCAAAGTGCAAGGTTTTGGAAAATAATACTTTCCCAGTATGTTTTTGGAAGAATTGAAAAAATATTACTGTTCAATAGATTTATTTGACATGACCATAAAACCATAGAAAGAAAAGTGTAATTATTGAGTACATAATGAGTAATGACATACCGTCATCAACGTTTAGCAATACTATGCTAATAGATACCTTAAGTAAACATTTGAAATCCTTCACTATCTAAATGAAGGTTCTTTAATTTTCTTATCCGTGACATGTGTAATTTACGGTGATGATGTTTGCTATTGTTTCTAATAAAGAAGTATACCTATTGTAATGGATTGCATTTAAGAAGATTAAGTTAATTTATTAATACAAGGCAAGGGTTTGATATTATATTATTTTTTTTATATTTCATTATAAATTTACAAAGATGAATTTGGGTATAATAAAAGGATGTCAGAATTATTAACATGTAATGGAATAATTTAAATTCAGTTGAACAATAAAAAATAAAAACAGAAGATTCTAAAATGATTTAAAAGTTACCTGAAATAGAGTGGCAGATTGATAGCAAATACTTATCTCAGAAATTTTATTCAATATAGCGGGTGTTACTAAATGCCATAATAAAATATATAGTAGTGTTGAACTGTAAAATATTTGCAAAAACGATATCACTATGGAGATATTAATTTTATGTACACAAATAAATTTTGAACGAAAAACATGTCATATTTTGTAAAAAGCTGAAATTTTGAAAATAAACCCTTTTCTAACATGATTTATTAATCTATTTTGGTATATGAAAGGGATTATTTATAATTAAATTGTCGAGAAGAGAATAAGTGTAAATTTTAAAACAAGAAGAATATAATGAAGATATAGAGAAGATGTGTATGGTAGGAAGAACATAATTTAAAATACTACAGGCTATTGAAATAATTTCTAGAATTGGATGTTGAACTTAGTTTATTGTCAAATAATGACATCTTGTGAATTAGATAGCGTAAGCTGTATTTACTGAAAATATAACACGGCAGGATTTTTGGAGTGAGAGTCTTGGGAATTGGAAGTGGTTTTCCATCTGATGGAGTTGAACTTTGCTGAACTTTTGTTGACGTTTTGAGATTGGCACTACTTGAGGTGACGTCCTGTGGCTTCTGGCAGATCTGGATTCGCATTATTTGGATTTTCAATATTTTATTTGGAAGGGAGAGTGTGTTCACTGCTAGAGGATTTTGTCGAGGTCCGTGTTGCTGAATTGTATGCAGATTGAGAATTAGAAGGAGGGTGTTTGCAGTTCTTGACAGTAGGATGGGCTTTTACTGAGGTTACTCTGTAGTTGGTATACATTTGGATCTTTGAAAATGAGGATTAAGTTTCTTGGACGAGCTACAGTCATAGGTATTTATTGAGCAAACTAAAATAAACAGTAAAAGAGTGAGTTGTGGTAATTAATAAAAGGATTACTTACTTCTTCATGTTTATTGGATGACAGGTAGTGTAACATGCAGGTTTTGCGATTGATATTCCATGTATAGGGTGTCCCAAATTCGTGGGTGACCATTGGAGTTTTGGAAACAGTAAGAGATGCAAAAAAAAGTTTAAATTATGGCAAAGTTGAGCATTTTAGAACTTATTAAAATGCCATTTTGAAAGTCTGAAAATTCCGAGTATTTCCGAAGATATTTGACAAAAACCGAAATTTTGAAAATTTGTTTTTTTTTGCTCCCGACTTGATTTAAAGAGATAATGCGAAACCAATTTAACATGTCCATGGCCACTTTTCCTCCACTACACGGTGGTGCTTTCAGATTTTATATTCAACGTTTCGTCTTCCAGCTACCATTATCAACTTCATTTTTTTAAATACGAACCTGGATTTTTTATTTTAATTTTTGAAAAAACGCGTAATTCCAAGAACGAACATCTATCATGTTTTATAGTTTTTGAAAATTGAAATTAAGTCAAAATGCTCAACTTTGGCATAATTTAAACTTTTTCGTATCTCTTACGGTTTCCATGATCCCAATGGTCAACCACGAATTTGGGACACCCTGTACATGATTTGAAGTGACATTGACGTTCATTAAAATTGTCACATATATTTGACATAAGTTTTCATTAAACAAATGATTTATCTGAAATAATAAACAGTCTTGATATTGCGTGAACCTACTTGTTTTTAAGAGTAATCATGTTCTACTGAACTAGAAATATGTAATAACTATTAACGATTCATATTAAAGGGCATAAGAAGTACTTGAATTCATCATAATTGAGAATTTATCTAAAACAAAAATAGAATTCGTAAAGTCAAATGTGACATATAAAGAATATAAAATAATTGTCGTAATATACTCGTAAAATAATTAAATATCCAGCTCATATTGCAGCGTAGTCAATCAGTGCAGAATTAGACGGCGCAACGTAAGGCTGTTGCAATATTTTGCACCAAGGAAATATTAATGACTATTCCCCTCAGGTAATATAAACCAATCCCATCAATCAATTTTCAAAATTTGAACCAATCAGAGTCGAATACAGCGAATATTTTGCACTAGTGCAATACCCGGGTATTTGCACAAGTGCAACATCGAGTATTTGCCGGAAGAAGAGCAAACCAGCTAGGTATACAAGAAATTTCAGAAAGAAAACTGAAAACTCTTTAAAAATGAATAGTGTGTTATACAAAGGATGACATTTCTTCGAGGAATAGTCTTGCAATATTCCCCGCGTACATTCTGTATAATTCGAGTATTTCTCTCGAACGCTTTGCGTTCTCGAGAAATACTCGAATATACAGAATGCACTAGGGATATAACTACTGAATATTTAAATAATTATAAACCAAATTTTCACCAACAATGGTTTGAAATCGCACACAAACACACAGGAAAGGGTAACAAAAAAGGGAAGAGAGTATAAATATAAAACAACAGAGTTTCTTCCGATACCATCTTCACCCTAATTAATCTAAAGGCGCTTACGAACAGACTTTCTGTTAAACGACGGTTTATTGACACTAAAAAGCTAATTCCGAAATAAAAGCCATAAAAGGGCGGCATATTTTATGCCAACTAAAATATTCGTATTTTATTACAATATAAATTTTTCATTGCATCACTTCAGAATTTTGAAGGCGCAGAAGGATACTGAACTTTCTACTTGGCCGCCAGAAACTTGGGATTCAAAGTAAACTACATAGTTAGGAGTATAGTTTCAATCCCAGAATGGGAATAGTTTTCCTGTTTCAAAGTATGTGTTTTAAATTACTCAGATTAATCCTGATTAGCAAATCAGATTAACGTCATTTTTAAAATCGAGATATGAATTAGTAATGAGCGATAGGAATACGCGACCTTTAACACGCACAGATATTCGTTATCGAATATTCAAACCCTCTATCAATACACCAATAGTGAAAGTTCTTCCAAAGGTCATCCTCAGCGTCGCATCCACACCATGGAAATATGAGCTTAAACCCGACAATTAGTCAGCCCTTTAGAAAGCTACAAATAGGTGTCCGATGTAGTATCCCAAATAAACGAATCACATTAATTATTCAACCGGTGACGTCACGTCTCCCACACCGCTAGATCATTAGGCAATTGGCTGTGTGCAAAGGAATATAACTAATAGAATTCGAAAGCCATGTACTCGTTAAGCTCTACATCGGCAAACACAAGTGGATCATTAACAGCTGGATATAACTTTCAACTTCCAAAGACGACCAAATGCTGAATGGTTACGGCGGCGCTAACAATAGTGTTGCATAAACTTTCGCAAGCCTACGAAATGTGAATTGCCACGAAAGAGGCAAACAGAGAAAATAGTACACGTTCAGCGGGTATAGTATAAATGACATTGGCAAGCGCAACCAGCAGGCCTTGAAACAAACGAGCGTAGACTTTCACACATTTCGCACTAACTTCACTTGTCATAGTCCATGTCAGAGCAATCGCGATTGTGATTGCGCTGCATCAATTATCTCCACAACCGCCTGTGATTTACTTGCACTCTGGATGCTGTACGTTGTGTTTGCTCGTAGAGTTCCAGCGCTAACCGGAGAACAGTTGTTAGCTTTGACCCATTGTTGATTAATTCATTTGCGTTCCAGACCGATTGATTAGGTGAAAATGGAGGAGGTTGATGCAGTTCGTAGCAGCGAAATCATAGTTCTGCCTGGTTAATGACTGCAGATGCAATGCATTTTATCTAGTCAATCTCAATGCTCAAACAAATGGAAAGGAAATTATTTATCCATGCAAAGGTTTTAATAGATTTTGGAATGCAATGTTCAGGCTGTTAATTGCAACAATTAAATTGTATTGCAATTCGTAGACATTACACAAAAGATATAAAGAAATATTATAAAATAAAATTATCTTTTCAAGGATATGGAAGAACATTCCATATTCAATATGCCGTAATGGTGACTTGTAAGTGACTCACAATCCCAAGTTTTTTTTATAAAATGCACGATAGATATATGTTACTTGCTCAATTAGTCTTTCTCCATCAAAACATAAAATTGCCCAATTAAAAACTACTTCTGCAGCAATATATACCATGATTCAACAAGCTTCCAATCAAAACTGCATCGAGTAAGTGGATATTTTACAGCATGAAATTAAAAGATATCCGTCCACTCATAACTTGACTTGAATTTCAAGCAGTTGGGGATATGTGTATTGTGTACCATGTTGGCATAAAAGAGTTGATAATAAATTATACGGTAGGTATAAATATTTCCAGTAAAGGTACTAAGTAGTGAATAAAAAGTTCGTAAGAAACAATATGTGCCCGAGAGAATCGTGGTTTTTCGTTTCTTTAATTTGGCGCATCGATCATATTGAGCACAACATACGTAAAATACAATTTCCCCAAGGAAGTGATACTGACTTGGACATTTCAGATTTTGGTATGCCTATAGAAAGTAATAGTCCTTTTTACAAGCTGCAATATTTATTACATGTAATTACTGTCATCAACCCTTAGTATTAATGTGCTAACGGAAACCAAAGCAAATATTTGAAATCCTTCAGTATCTAAATGAAGGTTATTTCGTTGAAGTATGCTTAACATATGTTCATTAACGTGATGATGTTCTATATTGTTACTAATAGAGAATTATATTCTGTTATTACATATACACGATTAGTATATTATCATAAAGGGATATCAAACAACAAGTTAGTGAAAGTCTATGGTGAATTAAGGCTCGCTTGTGATTACTTATTCTGATTATTTACTTTTATTAATGTTAATACATGACCGTAACAATTTTTTCAAGATTCCTTTTATACATTTTTTCAGCTGACGCCTCTACATCTTTTATACTTTTTGAAGCATAAAGTTGTGAAGCTTTGGTGGTTTGTACAAACCCCTAAAGTGACAAAATTACATAAAACCAATTTTTCGCAAAAGATCTATAATTTCCCTGTCAACATTTTGAAGACTCTAAATTAAAAAATGCCATCTAAGGAAACAAATTGAAATCGAAAATCTTTTCCAACATTCTGACAAACATTCAAGCACCAAATTATGTTGACTATTTCCCACATCTCTTATTATCCAATGAAAAGCCATGCTTTTTCAAAATTCAACCAATCGTGTGTTTTTGTAGTGGCAAAAAATCGAAATTTTCCCTTGGGATTTTGTCAGTTTCTTTTGCCACTTAGATCCACGGCAACCACCAAATATGTTGCTTTAATCAAGGTGGTATTTAAGAAACGTCATTTAAACTGTCATTGCGCATCAGTATAAATGTCAAAATGAACCGATATTTGGGAAATAGTCCACAAAATGTATTACGGGCTCATGATTTTGCTCGGCAAATGTTTTACTCACGATTTGTTGGTTTTGTGGCAATGCCCCTCGACAAACTAACTTTGACAAATTCCCTCGCCTTCGGCTCGGGAATTTGATCAAGTTAGTTTGTCTTGTGACATTGCCAAAACAAAATACTTTCGTAAAACATTTGCCCTTAATACATTATTACTGAAAAAATATAAAAAGCGAAGATTATGATACATGTGTCGAGGAAGAAGACATTGATGATGAGACCACTCCACACTATCAACCCTAAAAATACATCAGTAGAAAAAGAAGCAAATAACGGGAGACAACGAAAAATGACAACTTGAGCATTGCACGAAGTTTTAAGGGATAAAAATACAGAATAGAAACCAAGAAGGACATATTTCATAGCACAGGCGAAACTATCATCTTGTATGGTGAAGAGTCCTCGTCAGTAACAGACAGCTTGAGCAACAAAATAAGAACAGTTGAATTGTACTTTTTCAGAAGATGTCTAAAAACCACGTAAAACGATGGAAAACAGAAGAGATATGGAAATAAAAGTGAATCGCTTCATGCATTACAGAAATTTAAAAAATAGAACCTTTTGTTGACACGGCCGCCTAGAAAAAATGCAAGAACGGGTGTGGCCAAAAAGTATATGCCAAAAGGAACAAGAAGAGATCGCCTGTGCTGCAAAGAAAAAACACGTAGGTATAACAAATTTAATGGAGGAAAGAGATATTCAACAAAGCTATTGAGAGGACCGTGAAATATAGAGGCTGTATACAGCGAACCCATACAGAGAAGGAAGCGTTTTAGAGGGAGTAATAGTTTAAGTAACTTAATCCAGCCACAACACCATGAAAACTATTAAATTTTAACTTTTTTCTACTGCCTCATTCGAAAGTAGGCTATTACTACACATATTTGAAAGACGAAAGTGGACATTCATGAGTGATGTAATGAAATTTTTCTCTCTTGAGAGGAAAAGTCCGTTACACGACTTTGTTTTTTCACAATTCTTCTAAAGAGACAATCAAGGTTACTAGTTGTATACGCTTCTCTTCGAATAAATTCTTACATTTTTTAAGTGAAGATGAGGTAGTAACTAGAAGAAATAGTAAGTATACACCATTCGAGAAGAAAGTTCCACACAGTGAAAAAGTTATCACTTTCTTATCTCCATGTGTTATATACCATTATTTTTATGACAAACACAATTAGTAAGCCATAACAATATTTTTATAAAACAAACATGAAATGAAATGTTTATATTTATATCAACAAATTCATTTTATGTTTTGGCAAAATTTGAAACACCGAAGGTTTAGATAAATTGGGAAAGAAAACAGAAATTCTTCATATGATTAAGAAAATAAAATTCGAATACTTCGCCCACGTTATGCGAAATACAAAATATCGATTGTTTCAGCTAATGATGCAAGGTATAATACAAGGCAGACAACAACCTGGCCAGAGAAAAATCTCATGGATCAAACATCTTCCTGACTGGTATGGCATAAACAGGAAGAAGAATGTTTTGACAACACAACATGAGCTTTGTAAACAGATCACGGACATAGTAATCTCTCGAACAATGTTGAACTGATCATTTAGATGGAATAACTAGCAAGAAAATTCTTACAAAAGGAGAGTAAACTGTGGGCAGCAATGGCAAAAAGTGTTTGCAAAGTTGTTTCGAAAATCGTGTATCTGTATACGTTTGAGTATTAAATTAGTTTGTTAGTTTACTCCAGTTTGTTTGCCAAACAAAAATTTTGCTAGGGTAAGTTTCGGAAAATTCATAACTTTAATGGATTATATAAAGCTGAAAATGATCCACAGGGGTAGCTTAAATCCCTTTGGCAGTATGTACATGCTACATGCCACTAAATCATTACGTTCAAAAATATATATAGCTATACCATAAAATCTGTGGTCTCTTTCTTTGTATGTATGTATCTTTGTTCGCTATCTCCTCCGAAGATACTAGACCGATTAAATTGTACGGTAGCTTAAAATTTTGCTAATTTTTAGACTTAGATCGTAGGCCGGCTTTTATTTTCAAAAAAGTACGAAAAAGTACAGTAATATTAAATTATATTTAATTAGCGAAGCGAAGCGTAGCTCGGGTGATTCACTAGTACAAAATACAGAGGTGCTGAGCGAAAAAGTGAGGCACACCTTATACAGGGTGATTCTTTAATATTGCAAAAAAATTTAAAGACAGATTCTTTGGTTAAAAATAAACAAAAAAGTCCTAATAAACATATATTCGCAAATGCATAGTTTCCGAGATACAGGGTGTTAAAAGTTTTTTTTTTAATTCGTTTTGTTTTATGTTATCTAAAAACGCTTTGAGCGATTTTAATGAAATTTTTAGAGTTTGTTTATAACTTTATGAGGTATCTTTTCGACTTATTACAATTGACGTAGTAATTCCAGAGGCGTGCCCAGGGGGGCATAACGATTAGGTTTTTGCACAAAAAATAACGCCCACGAGATTTTTTTCCATTTTTATAATTTTTTTTAATAAAGCAACTAAAAATGCAACTTTTTTGTCTACCGAGATTTTTTCAGATGTAGCTTCGTTTTCAAGAAAAAAATTAAAGCCCATATTTTTGCACATCTCTGAACCTGTTAAGACTAAAACTAAAATGCTTCAATATCTAAAAACCCCTTAACCAATTTTAGTGAAACTTTGAAGGTTTACTAGTGCTATTAATGATCATGTTTTGGCACACTTAGATTTAAATTATTTATTCCATAGGCGGCTGGGGTTTTTTTTTTGAAAACTTTAACACTCTGTATCTCAGAAACAAAGCATTTCCGGACCCATGTTTATTAGGACTTTTTTGTTTCTTTTTGACCAAAGAATCTGTCTTTAAATTTTTTTGCAATATTAAAGAATCACCCTGTATAACACAAAACTTATTACTGTCAATACCTAAAACAATTTGCCAAAAGTTAAAAAGGTATTCGCGTTGTTAGCAGTTTTATACGTGCGAGCTTGTTTGTTTACAGAAATCGAAAGATAGTTACATGCAGAAAATGTTGCGACATTTAAATAGCAAACATCTGAATAAAATTAGACATCCTTAAGTTATTTAAAAAAGGTAAAACTGTCATGTAGAGTTTGGCACTTCTCTTAAAAGTTATACTTTTTTTCCTTGAGATGTTGGTGCTTCCAACCTCTTTGACTTTCCTACAAAAGGCTTTACACAGAACTTTATTCGCAAGTGCGACCCGCAATTTCGGTGCACATTTATATCCGCCATGCGTGTGGTTCGCATTCGGCGTCGTTCTATTTTTCTGTTCGGGTTGACTGCGGTACGCAACGATCGCTACACGTTTCCGTTTTTACTTCCTTTTACTAAAAGGAAGTATTGGATTCACCCCAAAAATTCGAAATTGAGTTTTCAACGGATCTTCACGTTTTAGAGTCCCCTGATCCCAAAAAACATATTTTTTTTCATTGGTCTGTCTGTGTGTGTGTCTGTCTGTGTGTCTGTCTGTGAACAGAATATCTCAAAAACGAAAAGAGGTATGGCGTTGAAACTTCATATATAAGTTTCGTGTACTATGTAAATGAGACAACAAGCTTTTGAAGAAAATCGCATAACCGGAAGTAGGTGTTTACTCTTGTGATTTTTCAGTTTTTTTCGATTTTTTCAAAAACGGCTCTAACGATTTTTTTTAAACTTTACATTTTTCTTACATTTTTAATGTGTATTGATGTGAGATAGGTGATTTTCCAGTTGAATACTTCTAAAGTGGGTTTCTTTTGTTTTTTTTTTTCTATTTTTTTTATTAACTCCTATTTTAAATAAAACACCCGTTATATTATTACATTTTTGAATTCACCTTAAAATTCTAGAGAAAATTTGTCTCTTCAACTAACACTCGATTTTGTACCGTTTTTATGGAATTTGTAATTTTTGAAAATTTTTAACAAATGGTTAAAAATTAAAAATGAAATGTTTGACTAATTATAAGATCACTGTAAAAGGAAGTTGTGTGAGTGTATCACACCAGATTTTTTTACGTTTACCTTCTATCCGTTAGGTCCTGTTTTCGTCAAGGGTAAAAACCTGAGCTATGTGCAAAATACTACTTTTCTGCATTCCTGGGTTAAAGCAAAAATAGCCAACATTCTAAGGTGCTCACCCTGTATATATCTGAGCAAAAGTACATTCGGTTTCGAACCAGGTAATCATCTAATCCGCATACAAAATATCGGCTTCATCCGGCTTTCTACGTTAAGGGGAAGAGCAGAATCCCTTTAGGGTTGAGCTTCGCCTCGAGATTGACTTGTTCTTTTTACTTCCTTTTACTATAAAGGAAGTATTGGATTCACCCCAAAAATTCGAAATTGAGTTTTCAACGGATCTTCACGTTTTAGAGTCCCCTGATCCCAAAAAACATATTTTTTTTCATTGGTCTGTCTGTGTGTCTGTGTGTGTGTCTGTCTGTCTGTGTGTCTGTGAACAGAATATCTCAAAAACGAAAAGAGGTATGGCGTTGAAACTTCATATATAAGTTTTGTGTACTATGTAGATGAGACAGCAAGCTTTTGAAGAAAATCGCATAACCGGAAGTAGGTGTTTACTCTTGTGATTTTTCAGTTTTTTTCGATTTTTTCAAAAACGGCTCTAACGATTTTTTTTAAACTTTACATTTTTCTTACATTTTTAATGTGTATTGATGTGAGATAGGTGATTTTCCAGTTGAATACTTCTAAAGTGGGTTTCTTTTGTTTTTTTTTTTCTATTTTTTTTTATTAACTCCTATTTTAAATAAAACACCCGGTATATTATTACATTTTTGAATTCACCTTAAAATTCTAGAGAAAACTTGTCTCTTCAACTAACACTTGATTTTGTACCGTTTTTGTAGAATTTGTAATTTTTGAAAATTTTTTACAAATGGTTAAAAATTAAAAATGAAATTTTTGACTAATTATAAGATCACTGTAAAAGGAAGTTGTGTGAGTGTATCACACCAGATTTTTTATGTACCATATGTATTTTAATATTATATTATTAAGTCAATAAATTCATTGTTATTACTAGATATTATACATATTTTCTGAGCTAGAAACCGACAAACGGACAGACTGATCTGAAGAAATCTCGGAAGATGCTTTTAAATTTCCAGAAATGTAATGTGGACGCCCTACCCTGTATATTAGAGAGTAATTCTCACCACATAAGAGCTAAAAGTCTAACACCTACTAGCTTAAATCATTATTTTTTAATTAATCGCCCAATCAAATCTATAATTGAGAATAACTAACAAATTAATTAACTCTTAATAAATACATCGAAATTTGACACATATAATAAAATGAATTTATAATTAATGGGACAAATATACATTTTGGCCAATGCCATAAAATGCTCAAGCTTTCATTCCCCAAGAATGTCAACCCCCTGTTACACTGCAATTTTCAAATGGCTATAACGTGTGCACTACAAGCAGTACTAGCCAAGCAGCGAGCGAAACATTTCAGCGAGTCTCCGAATTTGAGCAGGTAAAAATAGCTTTCTAAATCATACATGTGGCACCGGTATTTTTCAAAATCAAGCCAGCGTTAGGGGCGGATGAAGAGGGACATGTGACCTTGCGGCTGTGGGAACTGGAATCTGAGTCGACAAAAAATGCAGGCCAAAGTTCCCATCCAGCGATGGATGGTGGATTGTGAGTATTCGGAAACGACGCATTAATTTTTGGGCCAAAATTTTTGGCAGTGCTGCCATGCGCATAATTAATCTGCACGAAGTCGTTACAAATCGTGCAATGAATGTATGTGTGTCAATACTATCGGGCCACATACGGCCGTAAAAAGCTCACTTATGAAATTGGCACAGCAAATCTGTTGATTGACACAGAACTAGCAACGAATTAGTTACCTGCAGCGAAGGGCTATAAATTACTGCTTATAATTGTTGCAGCTCGGCGGATCGTAACGTGGAACACCGTCTTGCTTTATTGTTGGGTACGTAGAAGACATTCGAAACCGACACGGGCGATTGATAAATCTTCAGAAGTGTTCATGAGCTTTGTTAATAATTTACAGTCAAATATTGAAACACTAAACTTCAGTTTATGGAATTTTATTGTTCTTAGAGCCAAATAATTTGGACGAATAGAATACCTTGGCCATCCCTTGCCACGAAGTTGGAGGTTGTACTCGCTTAACACGAGTACTCCTATTGCATATATATGTCATTCTTGATATGAAGTACAGTAGGCCTAGGTTATAATACACTTCAGGGAAGAATCAATATTAATCCGTTATAACTGAGGTTCTATATCATCGAAATTTTATTTTTAAGTTGAAAACAAATTAAATTGTAAATTGTAATATAATACACTAGCTGAAACCCGCGGCATATGCCGCATTTAAGATGTACAACGAATTTAATAACTTTTGTTGCACTAAAGAAAGTTTTAAAAGCACGCTAGAGATTGGCAGTAAGGAAAAGTTAAAAAAAAATTCAAATGGAAAGTCTCTGGAAAGGAAACGCTCGCCTCTGGAAGGCGTCCTAATTAATACGACGTTGTTGGAACGCAGTAACAAAAATGGCGGAAAGAATTAATGCTCTTATGAGATTATATGTGAGAATTATTTGCGCCACCGAAATAATTTTCAGCTGCCTGCAATCTGTGTTTCTTTTCAGGTTTAAGCCTTTGAGGCGTTGAGCGTCATAAAAATATAAATGTGGTAACTCTAGTCTCCAGTTACGCCGTTACTGTTATTGTTAAATAACTCGATTAATTATTATTTCTTTGTCATTTTAAACTGCCATTATTATTATTATCTCCATAATAGTTTCCATAAGTAACTGTTTATAATGTTTATATGCTAGCGAGTTAATTTTCTTCTTAAATCGCTAGTGAATTAATAGTAGATTGTTCTACAAGTTAAAAAAAGTGAGAATTTTCCAGCGAATGTAAAAGTTTTACGTGAGCATGGAAGAATGACGCTGTAGCCCGCGCGCATTTAAAGTTTTGCGTGTTAGATAGATATACTTTATTTGTGACATTACAAAAAAAAATTCTTTTACACACGTCTACTATATGGCAAATGCTACACCAAATACATACAATATATACAGTTCACATTTAATTATATATATTTATTCCTAATTCAGTACGTAAAACATGCTTAGAGCCATGTTTTTGATAACGGTGATAAAACTTAGATTAAATTTAGATTTTAGTTTATTGGCAAACATGTTTAACGTCAGCGTACAAACAATTTCCAGAATATTTTATACCACATTGAATATTATGTATCATCGGATGAAAATTTTTATTATTTGGCCTGAATGAGATCAGGTGATTAAATCAATGCCAGAATGCTTCAAGGTAGCATTTGGCAACAAGATTTCAGTAATAATCGATTGTTTTGAGATGAGAGTGGAAAAATCAAGTAGCCTTGAAGTACAATGTACTACATGGTCTACGTACAAACAACATAATACGGTAAAGGTACTAATAGGCATCACTCCTCCTGGATCAATATCATTTATATCACATGGATATGGTGGCAGAATAAGCGATAAAGGTCTAACAGAGGATTGTGGGATTTTAAACAATCTCTTGCCAGGAGATTTTGTATTGACAGATCGTGGCTTTTTAATAAACGACTCCCTAGGACTACATATGGCCACAGTGATTACGCCTGCTTTTCTAAAAGGGATACGGCAGCTCGATCCAAGGGATATAGAATCAACCAGGAATATAGCAAGCGTGAGGTAGTACAAGTATATTATTACAATAATTATCTTAACTACCTATATCTTTTTTTCAGAATACACGTCAAACGCAATATTAGAGTCCTTTGTCAAAAAAATACAATTCTTCACGAAACAATGCCCATGTTCCTGGCGAAAAAGAAAACTGACGATGTTGCTGTGGTAGATCAGATATTAACAGTTTCTTGTGCCCTCGTAAATTTATGCCCTCCTATAATTGTATAATTATGAAATAAATCTTATTAACAAAGTTAATCTAATTATTTTTACTTTAATAATAATATTAATAATATCTACAAAAGTATTAATAGTTATTTAGACCACAAGTGTTACAAGTGCAACTTTTTTTCACAAGTGTGGAGGGTTATTAAACGAGGCGCAGCCAAGTTTAATATTCCACACGCGTGAAAAATAAGCACGCTAACACGAGTTGTCTATAAGATTTTTTAAAATTTCATTAAACATTCAAATCCAAGCCTATTTTGTATAGAATTGTATTTGCCTTCATTTTAGTCAAGTGCGTTGGTCAGTTCTGGTAACTAAGGAAACGTCGATTGGTAACTAAGGAAACGTCCAATTAGAATCGTTCATTCCTAAATTAAAAGCAAAGTGTCACTTTTTTTCACTGAGTGAAAAAAAGTGGCACTTAACACACCGAAATTAATTTAAAAAAGCCTACTTTTTTAAATAAAATTTAAAAAAATTAGTTAATTATCAGTTCTGAGTGTCTTTTCCAAAGTGTGCGAAAAAGTTGTGGCAAATCGAATGGTATCGTTCCTGAATAAATATAGTCAAATTTATACCCATTCGGAGTCACGTGATAATCTAGTAATTTTACGTATGTCGATTCTTAAAAATGCAATTTTAGGGAAATAAATGACATTCCGTTTTGTAGGTTATCCTGACATATGCCAATTTCTAAAACAAGATTGCTACGGGTTTATTCTCTTATATGAAATTAAACTGAATTTACAGGTTAAAGAAAACATAACATGTCGTAAAAAAACCTGCTGCGTATAGCAAATTTTAAGTTAATTTCTGTGCATGCATATTCTGTTATAGAACATTGCCATTTGAAGCCTATTTCCTTGCACAATCTAACGGGTGTTCATAAACAGTCGTCATCCCAGTTGCTTTGAAAAACAAAATGTTATGTCTTTGATTAATTCGTGCAACACATGAAACGTCATTGAGCACTGTCATAGCGCATTTTTTTTCAATTTTAATAGACATACGTTTCTGAAGTCAAAACCTACTGGGATGACGACTGTTTATGAACACCCGTTATTTAGGGAAGAAACTGAATGTGAAAAATCTCCTCCAGATTCTTCAACCAAGCATTTTTTAGATTTTTTATGGTTACAAATTCTTTAGCTACATACATTTTATATATAGTGTCTTGACTGCTTCGTCGACTTCCGTTTTTGCATTCTTCACTTTCTGGCTCATATTTTCGGTAAATTGTGCTTTCCGAGATATTTAACGCAAGAGAAGCACGGCGAACAGCGTTGGAGGGTGAAACTGTTGATTTACTTTTATTAATATTGTACTCTTCATAAAAAACAACGCATAATATTCAAATTAATTGTTGTGACTGCTCGTTATACCGCATGTCCGATGGTTTCTTTTAATTTTCAGTTTTTGGCTCGACAATTTTAGGTTTTATTACCCTTATCTCAATAACTTACACGAAAAATATAATCTGACAGATTAGAAACGTCAAATTTTTAAAATTAATTTTATGAATCGACATGCCTTTTTTTCAAATTTCTTCCATTTCATCTATTTTACTAAAGATGAACAGTGACAGACAAAAGTCACGTGACTCCGAATGAGTATAATTTTGACTATACAATCTGTTCTCCGATACACAACACGGCTTCAGACAGCTCAGATCTACAGAAACTGCTAGTTTTAGCGTGCTCCGCTATGTCTATCAGCAACTGGATAACGGTAAATTTGTTGCATCAAAATTTTTCGACATATCGCGTGCATTCGACACTGTGAATGTGGAATGCATTAGAAAAAAGTTATGTTCCTTAGGCATTCGGGGCCCACTTCTTATGTGGCTGATATCTTTTCTTACTAACAGAAAACTGTTTGTTAAAATTAATGATGTAACGTCCACCACTGTCCGTATAAACTTAGATGTTGTTCAGGGCTCGGTATTAGACCCCTTGCTGTATCTATTGTATGTTACCGATTTGCCCTTACATGTTATTATTATTATTATTTTTATTATTATTAATATACAGTCATATAATGCTGTATACTATCTACTTGATGAAATATAATGATTCCAATAATGCAATGAAATTTGTTGTCATCTACGTAATAGTACGATACATGAAATAAAAATTACGCGCCAACTTGACAACTTTGGCCCGCTCTACAAGTCGTAATTTTAGTCGCATATCAATTTATAATAGGTCAAATTGAAGCTATTTTCAACCTCTACAAGTTTGATAATGGCTACCTTTTCGCTAAATAGAAAGAGAAATGAGACACAAGCTCAGAAGCTCGAAAAAAATCTCGACCCTTTCACGCTTTCCTTTCACGTTCGATATCTCGACAAATATTGCTCCTACGCGAAAAAGTAATAGAACATAAATTGTAGAACATTCAAAATTCTTACAAAGATGTCTACATTATTTTCATGTAGTGTTAACGGGAACCGATTTATCACAAAAAAATCAAACGCACTTATTTATCAAGATAGCGGAAATAGCACCTACGAAATTTTGGTCGACAACTTGAAGTTAAGCTTTGCTGGACCTCACCAATACCCCAAAAAAGAAATTTCAAATTTCCCTTCACTTTCAAGCAAAAATGACATAGTGACTGGACTATAAGGATATTTGGAATCTATGTAAGCTACATTAACAATCAATAAAATTACACATGCTGTCTACACAACATAAAAGAATAATTAATGTCTAAATTAAGTAAGAAAAATAATTTTAATGCATAAAGTATCAAGGATATTTAGAAGCTATTTAATGTACATAAACAATCAAAATATTTACACAAAATAATTCTATTTATATTTACAGAGTTCACATAACCACTTTCCTTTAGGATTTTTTTTTAATTGTAGGCATGCTGAATAGTACAATTTTATTCTACATTTTCTGTCAGAACATTTTACCATTTGTTCGCCGTCGTCTGGTTTCCTACAGTGACACCATAGCTGCAATCCATAATCAAAATAGGTACATAACATTGTAACATACTGAACGTATCAAGGACAGGGATGGTTTTTCCAGTTTTGTTCTGTGAACGCCTTTAAATTTTGAAGCCGTAATTCGACCAGCTCTGTATTGGTACCACACAGCAGAATTTGCTTGCTTGTTTATTAGTATCATTTGCGGCATTCTTCGATGGACATGCTCATATCTAACTCGGAACCTAAAATACAACATTTTTAGCTGCTGTCGCCGTTGATCACATCGGTCATAAGTTGCCATAACAGCACGATTTACCTGCTCCTTATTTGGGTTTAAGGGATTCGCAGGAGCGCACCGTGATTCGATTATCTTCTAGGAATTTCTTAACATCTTCATTACTAACTGTAGGTTAAACTTGAGTCAGAAATATAAAAGAACAATGCTCAATGCACACTATACTTGCGAGTACGAGTTACTTCTTTCGCCCACTTGCATTCATGGATGGCTTTTTCTGCATGAAGTTTTTTGATTTGCTGCTTGCCGCTATGATTTACCAGCTTGTTTCATTTTACTGGGCGAAGAGGCCAAGCATAAAAATTTGCAGAAATATAGGTTATGTAGCGTTAACGTTCGCGTCGTTTTTACACTATGCTAGAAACGTACGGCTTGGATTTCGTTGCTTGGTTGATTGGCAGCGTTCAGTAAGCAGATATGAAAATTAACCAAAGTGGACTTGCCTTCGAAGCTGAGTCAATAGTTTTAAAAAACACAAAAAATAGGCATAATAAATAATTGTATTCTGTGATAATATTGCTATTAAAAGTTAAGGGAAGTTTGTTTACAAAAACCCGAAAATAGAAATGGTGGAACGCAACCATAGTACTTTTAGTAGTGTAAACACGGCTTTTAGTCTTCTGGATTATTATAAGTGATTTCTTTCCATTATTTTATTTTAAAAATAGTTTTTGGATATACCATTGTTTATCTTATTTTAAATTAACAATTTTTTCTTGAACAAAACCACAGAATACAAGACAAAACTTTTTATTATAAAATACATTGTTTACAGTTATACATAAATACTTAACCTCTCTCGTGTGTCCGTTTACTACACGTCAGGCACCCTGCTTAATTACAATAGCATACGTATTCAAGTAACATTTAAAAAAACATGTAAATTTGTTAGTGTCAGGCACCCTGCTTAATTACAATAGCATACGTATTCAAGTAACATTTAAAAAAACATGTAAATTTTTTAGTAAACTAATCATTTCAGCAGTTACATAATTATTTTTCACAGAAATTTCTCAAATTGCCTTCGATCATGTTCTAAATACATGTTAACCCTACGTTTTATCGTTAAACACATTGGCCAATATTCTTGGTGTGATGGTATTTACTGCAAACAATAGCTCGTGTGTAGCGGAACATCTAATGGTGCATAATATGCAGCATTTTTTGCACACCTTTTTAACAGGACAGGATCTGTACAAAACGCCTACAAAAAATTAATGTACAATAATTTAATTATTAAAGAACACCATTGCATGTCAATTTACCTGTTTGAACTGACAAATGTGTTAAAGATTTATTAGGACTCGTGATTATTCGATCTTAAATATCTTGCAAGATGTCTTCAGTGACCGCAGATTAAGTGGTATCCCTCTACATTTGCCGTTACTACATGTTCTACGGAACGTGGCACTACGATGTTAGAGAACTGTTTTTCAAATTGTTGATAACAAGATTGAGATAAATATATCCAAACACAATTTTCATCACGTTCTCCAGAATAAAAATCAGCCTCTACGATAAACTTATTGCCTTCATCAGAGAAAACCATTTTTTCAGCTTAACCTAAAAGTAGGAAGGTCGTGCTACAATTATTAAAAAATAAAATATAGCAATATGAATTCTTACCAAATAAATTCACCAAGTGTGGTGTTATTCTTGAAAATGGCTGATTTTAAATAAAATGTAAACAAATAAGGCGAAAGTTATCTCTTTTCTTTATTTATGGAGTTACACCAGTGAACTCAATGACAACTGGAAGGGACGCTAAATGCTTTGAAAGTGAGGCAAGTTGATTTTTAGGCAACCCGCAAGTGTGTAGTATCTCCCTCTCTGTTTAACATATTGAATAAATGGCAGAAATGAGCAAATTTGAAGGTTTTATTTTTTATTTCCTATCCTATCTTTTCTAAAATAATGTATTAAAATTTATACAGATTATTTGATTAATCTTTAATCTTTTAAGAGGTAAAATAATTATTTAACTGTTTCTAGTATTTGTCAAAATTTAATAAAATTCTGTATAGGTGACCATACAAATTTAACAGTCATTAAAATTTGTTAAAACCCTTATTTGCCTGATAAAACAATATTTAAAATCTATATTATATGTTTAAACACAATTATAGATACACATATAGGGAACAAAATAAATCATTGGATAAAAATTACAAATGAGAAAAGATACAAAAATGAATAAGTAACTGGCCTTCACAACACTTTTATTTCAACAATGATTTTATTTCAATTCAAAATATCACGGCTAATGCAAATGGTGAAACGCTTAATATCGATAATTGTTTGTAAACATTATTATGAACACTTACAAGAGCAATATAAAGAAATAGTGATTATTAAGCATTTCAGCAGTTGTAATTAGCAATAAATTAAAAAGAATAAATGCTTTTATATAATATATTATATGCAAAATACAAAATGTATTTAATAATATTTCATAGTACAAATATTTACATGAATAAATTATGTAAAATACAATTAGTCTAGTGGGCAAACTGCTTCATTAATGTAGAGTAACGTCTTTGGCCACGATCTTTAATTTCAGAGTCTGTTTTCTGCAGAAGCACAAGCTCTAAAGGCAGACCTAAAAAATTCATTATTAATTTTCTAGTACAATAGTTTAGCACAAGCATTATTATTAACCTTCAAAATAATTTTTCAGGACAGTATTTAAATTTTCATTGCTATAGCCACTTTTAAAATTTCCTTAATGAGATGTTTCATAGTAGACACCTTTAAATTTCTCCTCTTGACTTTTTGTTTTAAAGTTTTTACTTGTCTTTTCAAGCGGAAAAGTCTATCATCTATTGCCGCAGTCTGCGTTTCTTGGTCCCTGAGCAGTTTTGATTCTCTAGCAGATGACGATGGCAAATTTATCGATTCTGGTGTAGTAACACCAAAATCAATACTCATAGGTTCTTCTTTAACCCTATCATCTGCCATCTAAAAAAAATAACAAAAAAACAATAATTTTTTGCATAATACCGAAGGTTATTTTAATAACTCACATCATGTCGAATAAATTTCCTGCGAGGTGTTGCCTTTTTCAATAGATGTTTTGGAAATGAAAAAATACTTGGCACAGCATGAAGTTTGAGTAATTTAGTATTACATCCTGGACTAATTTGATAATCCGCAGATAAAAAATGTTGCCCTCACAGTCTACTCGTCTTAGAAGGCAACCAATTCTCTCTTCTTATTGCTTTCACCCAAAGTTCCAGAATCTCTGGACGTTTGAATGGAAAACTAAAATAAACATATACTTAATTAATAATAAAAATTATTATATACTTTTTTAACTTTTATAGGTTAACTACATTTTATGAGCATTTTAAATCTTAACATACAACAAATATTTTATAGACTTTAGACTATTAAAAAACTGTAAACTTACGTATGAAATGAAATTGGTTTTCTTGCATTCTGTACATTATTGCAACCATAAGCTACACAATTAAGCACCATGATTACTCAGTTTCTAAACACAACACTTGGAAAATGGTTTTGGCACTATTTTGCTGCAATTTGCTTTAAACAAAATACACCAACCGCTTGATGTAAATGTATTCGACAAACTAAAAGCCTTTTCAAAGATACAAGCTCCTCAAAATATTAACAAATTGTAATAAATGGGAAATGAACCGAACAATTCCCATTCACTTGCATCTGTAAAACAGAGATGGGGATCCTACACGTACATTCCCTCTCACTCTGTCGCCCCTGACACAGTTTTGCGTGCTTTGCGCACGCGACGGGTCCTTTCCAGTTACGTTAGAGTTCACTGAGTTACACACGCAAATTTGACAGTGCCAAATTTACTGCGCGCGCATAAAAATAAGAAAGTAAGATTAGTGAACGAATTCTAGGTCATACCAACAGACAGCAGTTTTGATAACAACAGGAATATTTTACAGTCCAATGAATATTAATAAAACTATGAGAGTTGCATAAATATTGCGTATATAAAAGTTGTAGGTACTAAGGTGGTGCACATTTCTAAAATAGTTTTGATTATACAGGGTGTCTCAAAAAAGTGTGGCGGGTCAAACTTACTTTTTTTAAATAGAATGCCGTATATTTAGGTAGCTTAAAAGTTTTGTATTGAAATACTCATTTTCATATCAAGTTGTATGGGTCTAACGTCAACTGTTTTGGAGATATTTACAATTTTATGCAAAAAAATTCCTGAACTTCAGGCGGCTGCTGTAAGCGACAGAAAACAATTGAATGAAGGAAAACGTTACCAAAAAATTATGATTTTTGTAAACTATCTTTCAAGTGTAAAATGGTGGATCTGGGTATTAATGTTATACAGAGTGCTCAATATTTGCAAATTTAATTTTGATTTTTTTTTCAAATGGAACGCCCTATATATTTTTGTATTTCTGAAGAGCTCTTTTAATGATCTTTCTTTTGATATGCTACTTCATACCTCTTAAGTTCCAACTGTTTTTCAGATATGCGAGTTTAAACATAAAAAACAATTTAAACCCCTTAAGATGCTTTACTTCAAGGGATAAAAAACCAACGCCTTTAAAATAATGATTTAAACACTTCAATTCTTCAAACAAAAGTTAAAACCAAGCTTAAAATACAAAAATTGAACCAGAACTCAAAACTAGAAATAACCAATACGAAAAAAGCGAAAAAAAGCAGGAGAAAATTAAATCTGAAAATCGACCGAATTTTGAGATAGGAAATGAAGTGGAAGAAGAAAGCTCATTAAAAGTACTTTTTAAAAATACAGGGTGTTCCATTTAAATAAATCAAACTAATTATATTTGCAGATTATGAATTCTCTGTACAGCTTTAATACTCAGAGCAGGAAAGGAGAACTATTTGAACATTTAGTGTAATTACGTATAAGCTTTTGGTGTATTGGCTTTTCTTTTTTTTATCTGATTTAATTTGACCGTGGAATTAATTTATTCCTGCATTTATCGTTTTTTTCTTGTTTATAATTTCCTGTATCAACACTGACTGAATTTATATTTTCTAAACCTGGTTTTGTGTTTTTATTTTTAGAGAGATCATGCGTTTAAATCACTATTTTAAGGGCGTTTGTTTTTTATCCCTTGAAGTAAAGCATCTTAAGGGGTTTAAATTGTTTTTATGTTCAAACACACATATCTGAAAAACAGTTGAACTCAGAAGTATGAAGTAACATATCAAAAGAAAGCTCATTAAAAGGACTCTTCAAAAATACAAAAATATACAGGGCGTTCCATTTGAAAAAAAATCGAAATTATTAAATTTGCAAATATTGAGCACCCTATATAACATTAATACCCAGATCCACCATTTTACACTTGAGAAAGATAGTTTACAAAAATCATAATTTTTTGGTAACGTTCTCCTTTATTCAATTGTTTTCTGTCGCTTACAACAGTCGCCTGAAGTTCAGCATTTTTTGCATAAAATCGTTAATATCTCCAAAACAGTTGACTTTAGACCCGTACAACTTTATATGAAAGTGATGAGTATTTGAATACAAAACTTTTAAGCTACCCAAATATAGGGCATTCTATTTAAAAAAAAGTAAGTTTGATTTGCCATACTTTTTTGCGACACCCTGTATAATCAAAAATATTTTAAGAATGTGCACCACTTTCGTACCTCCAACTTTTATATACACAATATTCATGTAACTCTTATAGTTTTAGAAATATCTTCCATCTTTGCTTCGTTGCCGGACTCTGTATTTATACAGTACAGTAAACATTGCGCTTCCATACTTTGACGAAAATTATTTAAAAAGATATTTTTGTCAACTACACGGAAAAATTGCATGTTCAACACATTGGAAAAGTGATTCTTCCATGCTCACGTAAAACTTATACATTCGCTGGAAAACTTTCACTTTTCTTAACTTGTAGAACAATCTAACAAGAGGTCAATAAAAAAGCCAATTAGGGTAGGCTGTGATATGTGTTATACGTTTGGCAGTACTGAAGTGTATTGTCAGTCTATGTCAAATTCGAGATTAGTAGGTTAGGTTTTGTTTGTTGTTTGACACAGACTGACATAAAATATAACCTCCAAATCTCGAATTTGACATAGACTGACAATATACTTCAGTACTGCCAAACGTATAACATATATCACAGCCTACCCTAATTGGTTTTTTAATTGATCTCTTGTTACTATTAATTCACTAGCGATTTAAGAACAACTCGCTAGCATATAAACATTATAAACAGTTACTTATGGTTGTTATTATAGAGATAATAATGATAATGCCAGTTTAAAATGACAAAGAAATAATAATTAATCAAGTTATTTAACAATAACAGTAACGGCTTAATCTCTAGCGTGCTTTTAAAACTTTCTTTAGTGCAACAAAAGTTATTACATTTGTCGTACATTTTAAATGCGGCATATGCCGCGGGTTTCAGCTAGTATTTACATATTTAACGAACTTAATACAAATTAAATATTTACCTTATGGTCTTCTTTTCCTTCATATCCTTCGTGACCCTTGTGGTTACATAAGGACTTTGCAATATCCATTTTAGCTAAATTAATGAAAACATGTTGCAAAACGTATTTGGTAATGGCAAATGGTACATGCGCCACTGTTGACTTTGATTATTAGCCTGCTTCTAAATGTTAACTAGGCAATTAGGATGTTATACATTACGGTCACACCACTATCTTTCTAATCATTTTGTATTTAATTTGTGTGTACCTATACAGCTACAGCCACAGATATTAAAATATAACACGTTTGTTTATAGACGGTTGGTTATACGCGCTGAATTGTGACGTCTTTTCTTATCTGATTAACGACTATGACAGTTGCCGTGGTTGCGTTCAAGAAAAATTTCAGATTTTGTTGTTCAGTTGAACACTTCTGATTTATTATATGGGCAAAGAGCAATATGCAAAAACAAGAACAAAGGCAATATGCTCTTTGGTACCCCAACTATTATGTCATAGCTAAAGAAAAGAACTATTATTATATTACAAATACCGGGTGATCATAAATGTTTGTGATTTTTTTCTTAGCTTGGCACTGTTAATGTTGGTTACTCTGCTGTTAATTTTGGTGGCACTGTAAGTCTGTGTCAAATTCGAGGTTAGCAGGTTAGACTAGCAGGTTAGGTTTTCTGTCAGTTTTGACACAGACTGACGCAAAACCTAACTTGCTAACCTAGAATTTGACATAGACTTACAGTGCTACCAAAATTGACAGCAGGGTAACCAACATTAACAGTGATTCGTTCCTGCTTGTTCTCAAACCAAGATTTAAAAAAAAAACAATCAAATTAATTAATATACAGGGTGATTTGAATCGATTTTTAAAAATGGCCAACAGTAAACCACATTTATTAGAAGAGATAACAAATAAAGTATTCAGAAAAGTTGTTTAGAATTAAGCGTGATGATAGACTCAATTTTCAGATAAATCGGCCTACTTTGATTTAATATTTTTTGATTTTTTATACCAACATACCTTTTATCGTAGCTGTGTAGGAGGCACTCCATTATTTTTTTAACATCTTAGTTCATGAACCAGTTAGAGTGCCTCCTACAGCCACTAAAAAGTATATTGATATAAAAAAACAAAAACAAAAATTTAAAAAAATCAAAGTAGACCAATTTGTTTGAAATTGAAAGTCTGATATTACTTGTAATTCTAAACAACTTTTATTAATATTTTTCTTTGTTATCTCTTCTAATAAAGGTAGTTTCCTCTTGGCCATTTTTTTTAAATTGATTCGAAAAACACTCTGTATATTAATTAATTTGATTGATTTTTTTCAAAATCTTGGTTGTAGAACAAGCAGGAGTGAATCCTAGAATATCAGTTTCTAAGTCGAATATTTCTTATTATTTACACCTTATGTGAACTCAATCCGCGGACACGCTGTATACCGGGTGACAATGAGACTAGGGCCATGTTTATATCTTCTTTATTTATGAATCGATTTGGATAAAATTTTATACCAAGATACTAGACATAATTTCTGATTGGCTGATAGATATAGTCAAAATGGTTGACTTCCGGTTTTACCGGAAATGATACTAACTTTGATTTTTCAAATGGAACACCATGTATATTTTATATTTTTCTGCATCTACGAGTCAAATTATATACAATAGTCTTGCCAAATTTAATTTGTTTAAAACAAAATATTAATTTTTTTTATTAATTTTCAGTTTCAGATAAAGATAAAGTAGTGCATGATGCATATCGTTAGATTGGTAATTACATTTTCTATCTAATGGCAAGATGGTCCTTAGTAGGTGCCATTTAAAAAAAGTGACTTTTTCTTAGAAAACGAGTTTAGCAAGTTATATTCTTTTATTAAAGGTTTGTTATTGACCGTATTGATAAAATAGCTATTATTAAAACTTGCTAGAGTCAATTAGAAAAAAAATTTCCAAGTCAAGGCCTTCTATGGTAAAAAATAAAAAATTAAAAAAATTATTTTTTTATTTAAAAAAATTGAAATTTGGCTATTCTATTATATGTAATTTGACTCATAGAATCAGAAAAACATAAAATATACAGGGTGTTCAATTTCAAAAATCAAAGTTGGTATCATTTCCGGTAAAAGAGGAAGTCAGCCATTTTGACTATATCTATCGGCCAATCAGAAATTATGTGTAGTATGTTGGTATAAAATTTTATCCAAATCGATTCATAAATAAAGAAGATATAAGCATGGCCCTAGTCTCATTGTCACCCGGTATACTCTGTTCACATATTTTTTGCGTGATGGTTGACCATGGAAGTTTCCACCCTTTAGCTGGGTACAGGGGGGTTATGGGTTATGGTTCCAAAATGCATTTAAATTGGAAAACATGACATAACACCTTCAACAGCAAAGTTGTCGTAGTTAGCAGAACAGAAAATAGGACTTTGGCCCTTTATGCATGGTGATACTTCTACATGCATTTCTATATGTATTTATAGAACTTTGAAGTTTTGGAGTGTAATATAGGAACTACTACATATTCTCTACATGTAAAAAAATATCAGAATTAAAACATGTAATTTTCAAGGCCATTCGCGTATATGTTTGGTGGTTTATAGGAATTTTCGTACTAAAAGAATACAAATATGCAAATTAATTTTTAATAACAAAACTAATTTTGACTAACTTCATAATATTTACATTTGTCACTTTGCACAGTTTTGGGCAAATAATGATACTGTTGACTCATGTATCCTTATCGAATACATTAAATTTCTATAAGATTCACCAGTAGCCAAAAAGCGAAGGGCAGTCGTTAACTTATCCCGGCTTGAGATACTTTGTCTCATGTTCGTATTAATTTTTGCTATTTGTTGGCTCTACCTTCTGTAATAATTTCATAAAACTTAAATGCCTGTGGATCTTCAAACTTCAATTCATTATTAACCAGTCGCATAATACGTCATCTTTCTCTCCTGTTTACCCAATAGCTTGGCCCAGTATCTTTTTTTTAAATTTTAACATAGCTACTGCCTTACTATTTAATATGATGATAGCTAA